>KV908491.1:89840-112340 GCA_002005505.1 Botryococcus braunii | reverse complement strand
TCCTCACCCTGGCCAGCAATGCCCGGGCAATGTGATCCCAAGTTTGATGTCATAATATATATGATCTGTACATTATAGGATATATATTGCCGGGCGTGTTGGCGGGAAGTATTAAGAAGAGTCGGAAACAGCTGGAAACTTCATAAACTAATTCCCGAAAGACTCAGACATATGGTTTTGGAACGGAAGATTCTTTATTGGGGGCGGGGGGGGGGGGGGGGGCGGGGTGGGAGGTACCTGCTCAGTTTCAAATGTTATAAAGCAATATGGGGAACGCTCCGGGGTCTTGCTTTGAGGAAAATAAACGTCATTTACCTGCTCAAACCACAAAGTGTCTCGGTGTGTCAGCGAGGTGTACAGGATTCTAACATATGTTGTGAAGTTTGTAAGGGCTAGTTGAAGCTAAGACTTAAGGTTGCAACTCAATTGAGGATTTAATAGCTGAAGGCTATACAAATGTTCCTCCCAAATTACTTTCAGATGCCTGGCTTGCATATGCATACCGTTCCGTAGTATGTGTCAAAGTGGTCCCAGATGTCTTCCTTCGTCAGACCGCCTGGCACGTCTTTCATGTGCAGTCGTGGGCCCTGCCCATGTCGGCTTGATACTGGGTGGTTTGCACGTCTTTGCCCTGCAACACGCCAAGAACAGAATTTCCCTCATGAGGATCGATCCTCATGACATCAAGAACACTCGAGAGTAAGTTCAGCAGCATACTGTGACCAGTTTCGTAAGAGGATGGCATCCGCATGTATTCTCGGCCATGATTGTGAACCTGGACATCGGCCGAACATCGGTGTCCTCCGGTGTGGAACTCTGAAGTTGAGGGTAAATGCTTTGAGCATAATATCGATGATAGATAGTAATATCAATGATTGATTACAAGATTATGTTGGCCAATGCAGTAACAACGTTGTTACGGTTAACCACGAGTTTGAAACTTTGGGACATCCACATATATGACCCTCGTCCCCTTTGGAGAACTTTGACACTAGGCCACAAGCCCTTCGAAGGTGAATTCAAAGCATCCTTCAGACCCACAATGGTCAAAAGTTGATGCAAATTGCACACGAATAGAGGAATGCACTGCCCATTCAGTGCATCTTCCATAACTCCAACCCGCAAGTCAACATTGGATTGCTCGGTCCTCAAAATCGTGAATTTCTGTGCGAATACCTTGGAAACTCATTAATGCCTTTTGAATCTACCAGATGTGGGGTGAGCTGTATAAATTGTACCAATTCTTCCTTGCAGTACATAAAACCCTTGTACCTCACCGGTATATCCATACGCAACTCCGGATCATCCGTAACGAGGCAAATTAAACACCGATTCTTCTACGATCCATAGATCCGTAGAAACTACAGTCCATCGAATGGCCTCCACTACATGAGAATCGCTTCCCATTGATGCAGCCAATTGACAAGGGAGAAGAGGATGAGGATGAAGACGGCAAGGATTAACAGGGTGAAGGAGTTGAGTTCAAGCTTCGACGCATCTGCGCTGCAACAAGAGGAGGTGGAGCAAAAGCACGATATTGCACATGATACTTTGACATACCAAAGGAGGCGCAACCAGCAATTTCTTAGAAACGCCTGGGCGAGGAAGGGCTAGGAGGAAAAAGATAAACAGACGAGACATGGGGTTCTAGGTTTTCTTTCTACATGCACCTTTTAAGTAGAAAAGCCTTGGCCGGGGCAGTGTCTCGCTCGTCCTTATTTGTTATTTTTTCATGTCAGTTCGTTTTGGGATGATACTGATGTGCCTTTTCGTTTCCAGCTCTGTTTGTTTTTGTTCCCCCGAACTTGTTCTATATTATTTTCTCTCCTCACACTGTTTTTAAATGTTCATGTCTTGAAAGGACGTGCCCCGCTATGCAAGCCCATATGCATATGTCATGCATAAATTTGGATCTCTCTCTCTCTCTCTCTCTCTCTCTCTCTCTCTCTCTCTCTCTCTCTCTCTCTCTCTCTCTCTCTCTCTCTCTCTCACACACACACACACACACACACACACACACACACACACACACACACACACACACACACACACACCACACACACACATCCTCCCTCCCACCTCCCCGCTCCCGCTACTCAACCCCCCTAATGTTATCTTTTTTTCACTTCTCCCCCTCTCCATTTTCTCTTACTCCCCTCCCCTTCGAAGGGTAAGCATTCTTACTCTCTCTCTCTCTCTCTCTCTCTCTCTCTCTCTCTCTCTCTCTCTCTCTCTCTCTCTCTCTCTCTCTCTCTCTCTCTCTCTCTCTCTCTCTCTCTCCCTCCCTCTCTTCAATCCCCCCTCTCTCTTCCCACCCCTTCCCTCTCTACCCCCCATTCTCACGTCCCTTTCTCTCCCCTCCCCCGGCCCCCCCTTTTCCTTCCCTGACTCCCGGGTCCCACCCTTCCCCCCACATCTGTGAAAGGTTATGGGCAATCGGCTTTCCCTGTACAAAGCAGACAGGTCGTCAATAGACGAAGTTACTCCAGCTACAGTCCGTACGACTGTCTGCTGAGTGCCACACACAACTGTCGGACAAGACTAGCATCTGGTGATGCCCAGCATCTTTCACAACCAGTTACGTTACATCATTATCTTGTACACAAGCACCGATCAAGCAATCACTAGATAAGGCTCTAGACGGCTACGTTCAAGTACATGCCTATACTCCCTGAAGTCACTGTCCCTTATCTGTTTGAGTGACTACAGGGTACACTAAGCTTGTTCACTCTCACAATAGCAACAATGATACAACACACACTGCCGCACCGTACCTGTACAAAGCAGACAGGTCGTCAATAGACGAAGTTACTCCAGCTACAGTCCGTACGACTGTCTGCTGAGTGCCACACACAACTGTCGGACAAGACTAGCATCTGGTGATGCCCAGCATCTTTCACAACCAGTTGGTATTCACTCCGGTGGGGCAGCCTTAAGAGTTCATCCGACAAACGTGTGATCTAGATAGGATTGTACCTTATGTTCGAAAACGTCCAGAATCTGCCGTGTCTCAAGGTACCTTATGTTCTCAATGGACCCATATCCTAATAGTGCACACATGAAGATCACTTAAAGCACAAGGCATTCAATAATAATGTTCAGAACTCAACACTTCCCCTTGCCTGCATGCTTTAAGTGTATCTTCTCAAACCTAGTGAATCACGATGACCAACAAACACGGGCTTGGCAAGTGGCTTGGTCATAATGTCAGCCACATTGCGTGCAGATTCCACATAGAGGATATCTACCTGCCCAAGTGCCATAGCTTCCCTAGCGTAGTGGAAGCTTACTGCAACGTGCTTTGTGAATTTGGAATACAGGGGGTTCCGTAAATTAGAAATGCATCCTTGGTTGTCACAGAAAATTTTGACCCTCCAAGGTGCAGCCCCTATCTCTTCCAAGAAGCCCCTTAGCCAGTTGGCTTCCTTCACAATATGGCCAGCTGCCATAAACTCAGCTTGCACAGTTGAGGTAGCAACTGAGCTCTGCTTCTTGCTTCCCCAAACCACGGCACTACCATAGACTGATAGAACATAGCCAGTGGTGGAATACCTGTGGTCCAGGTCCCCAGCATAGTCGGCATCAACATAGCCTTCTAGCTCAGGGCCCTTTCCACCCAGAGTAAGAGCTAACTCTCTGGTATCTCTCAAGTACTTCAGCACTCGAATGGCCTCATTCCAGTGTGAGGTAGTGGGTGTCATTCTATACCTTGACAACACTCCAACAGCCTGAGAAATGTCAGGCCGGGTCGTATTGGCTATGTACAGTAACGATCCAATTAACTCGCAGTATCGATGACCAGGTGGCAGAGGGGTACCAGCCCCATGTGACATACCATCTGAGGACTCGGGTCTGCTGCTAGCCACGAAGTCCTTGGACATGGGGGTATCAACCCCACGTCCATCATCAGCAACGCCAAACTTCTCCACAAGAGCATCAATCTTGGGAGTGCAACTCATGGAAATAGTGCCCTGAACTCTATTGCGTAGGACCTGACACCCCAGGAAATCATTCACCTCTCCCAAATCATGGATGGTGAAGTCCTTCTTCAATAACTCTTTCCCCCACTCAATCTCTGCAACCACTCTGGCAACTATGAGAAGATCATCGACATAAACAAGAATAAACGACAGATTACCATCAGGGGCCCTCCTGATGTATACCCCAGCGTCGCTCTTGCACACACTATACCCCATCACGCTCAACTTGTCGCTCAAGGTCTTGTGCCAAGCCCGTGGGGCTTGCTTAAGACCGTAGAGTGCCTTCCTGAGCTTGCACACAACTCTCGTGTTGCCATTCTCAAATCCTGGTGGTTGGGTCACATAGACCTCTTCCTCCAACTCCCCATTGAGAAAAGCTGTCTTGATATCCACTTGGTGGATCTCAAGATTTTGTGTGGCAGCCACTGCCAGCACAGCTCTCCTAGCACCATAGCTGCTGGTAGGTGCAAAAACCTCACCAACATCTATACCAGGAATCTGTCTGCAACCCTGGGCAACCAATCTTGCTTTAAACCGAGTGACATTCCCATGTGCATCGTTTTTTGTAGAAAAAATCCAATGAACAGGGATAACTTTCTGCCCATGGGGTCTTTCCACATACTGCATAACCTCATGGGTGTCTAAAGACTCCATCTCCTCTTGCATTGCCTGCTGCCAAAACTCCCACTGAGGTGAGCGCTGGGCTTCCCTCAAGTTTGAGGGCACGTGAACTTTTCCCAACGTGACAGAAGGTACACTCTGTACCTTATGCTGTGGTGCAGCAGGGCTGTCAGCCTTACTGATGCTGCTCCCTTCTCTCTCTCTCTCTCCCTGGTTGCCAGAATAAGGTACATTATGTACCTTATGCTGGGACTGGGCAGTACTGCCGGGATTATCTGATTCCTTCTCAAGTCTCTCTCTCTCTCCTTGACTACTGGACTCATGTGCAGCACCCTTACATTCTCGCACCTTCCGCAATGCAGAGGGGAGCAGCAGCTCTCTCTCTCTCCTGGACTCACACTTGGGCACACTACCCAGACTTGCCTGAGCTGCGCCTACAATGTCAGCCTGCACACCATAAGCATGACTAGCCAGTGACTGGGATTGGGCACCAGCTTCCCCTACTGCTGGCATGTCTAACCCACTGCTCTCATCTCTTACATCTGCACCGAACATAGCCTCGACTGTCTCAACCTGCCCCTGCATATCAGGGAGACCAACCATGTTTGGCTCACTCACAATTGCCTGACCTGGGTCAGGGGCATGCAATGGGATGTCAGAATGCTCTCTCCTAGCCACGCGCTGTACATAACGCTGCTCCCTTGTAAGGGTGGTCCCTGGAGGAAGGGGAATTTGTGACTTCCCCTGCATTCGCAACCCCTCTTGTACCTTCTGCATTTTTTCTACCTGGGATTGAGTTTCTACACCCCCCCTGGCCAGATTCTGCATATGCTCAAGCACCGACCACGAGTGCTGAGATGGTTCTGGGGTCCCAACAGTAGGATCCAGGCTGGTGGGGTTTCCTTGGTCATGTGCTGCTGTGGTCCCGTCTCCAGACTGATCCCCAGCACAAAGTCCAGAGGTCCCAGGAGCCCCAGTGGAAAGCGTCTCCACTCCATGGTCATCCTCCTCATCCCAGAACGTGGGTGGAGCAGCAGAGGGAATTGCTTGAGGCGTTGCCAGATTCTCACTGCCAAGGGGGGGTGATATCCTAGAATCATAGACAGACCCAGGCTGGACCTTTGATAGACCCACTCTCTCAGCCCCCCTCAAGTGCTCGATAAAGCTGACGTCCCTACTCTCCTTCCACACTCCATTCCCCACGTACACACGATACGCTTTAGACTGGGGACAATAACCAGTAAACATCCCAGGGGTGGTCTTGGGCCCAAAAACAGACCTTTGGCCACTGGGAATGTGCACATGGGCTACACAGCCAAACGTGCGCAGCACAGACACATCAGGTTTGACACCAAAGAATAATTCCATGGGGGTCAGGGACCTGCCTGAAGTAGGACCCACATTGTAGAGGAGGGTAGCTGTCTCAAGCGCCTCCTTCCAAAGGGAGGGGTCTGCTGCAGCATGGACCAACAGAGTCCTTGTTCGCTCCTTCAGGGTCCTATTCATCCTCTCCGCCACCCCATTCTGCTGAGGCGTGTAGGGCGCTGAGGACTCCATCTTAGTGCCCTGCTGAGCACAAAACTCTTTGAATTGCTGGTTCAGGAACTCTGAACCCCTGTCAGTCCTCACACACTTCACAACCGTGCCTCGTTGGGTCTGCCAAAAGCGGAGCAGGTCTATCACAGCCTTTGGGATGCAATCCTTTGACTTCACAGGCAGGGAGGCAACTTGGTGTGAACTTTCATCCACTACAGTGACCCAATATCGTTCACCTGTGATGGCAGGAGGTGATATGGGACCCACAGTATCCACATGGACTCTATCGAGTGGGTGATGTGCAGGCCTGGAAGATACAGGGAAAGGAGGTCTGGAGTGTTTCCCTTGTATACACGATTCACAGTGCTTGGGGCACTCAGAGCAGGGAGCAAGGGAGATATTGATTCCTGTAACCAGATCTTCCTTGGAGAACCTCTGCATGCTGCTGGCACCAGGATGACCTAACCTAGCATGCCACAGAGATCTCTCGCTACACACGTGTCCTTTCCTAAGGTGAGACGCCTCAGCCATGTGATCAATATGTCTGCAGCCAACTTGCTGCCCTCTGACAGGACTAACAAACTCCAAAAAAAACAGACCTCGTGCGCGGGTGATATCTCCACACCACCCTTCAGGTCCCTTCATGGCTGTGTAACCACCTGCAGTGTCAGTCAGGAAAGATGCTCCATCCTGAATTGCACCAGTGACTGAAATGAGGTTGGTATGCGCAGAAGGAACACACTGCACATTGTGCAGCCAGAATACTTCGTGCCTTGCATTCACAAGGCATACAGACCCAGATGCAATGATTCCTCCCTTGGCGTCTGAGGTTGCCAAGTGCAGAGGAAGAGGCTGTCTATGCATAACTGGATTATGGAGCAATGAGAGATCATTGACTATATGCACAGAGGCACCACTATCTATTAACCAAGATGTGCTGCTAGCTCCATGCGAAGTTGGGGCAAGCACATTGAGAGAGATAAACATCGCCTCACCAGAAGGAGGGGGTGGAGGTGGTAAATGCCACCCCGGAAACGTGTGTTGACTTGTTGGATAGTTATATGCTGAAGGAGGTCCAGGGCTGGAAGCGGATGAAGGCGGGCCACCCCGGCCAGATCCATGGTCCCACCAGGCTTGAGGAGACGACTGTGGGCCTCCCTGGCCCCAGTAAGCTGCAGGCCCAACGCTTGCCGCTTGCATGTTTTGATGCAGAGCCTGCAGCTGCCTGAGCGGTCCGCAGTCAGTCATGAAGTGGCCCTTTGCCTTGCAGAAGTGGCATGTAAGCTCCTCTCTGGGCCTTCTTGCCCTGCCAGGTCCACGCCCCCTGCCACCAAAAGTAGTTGCAGAGGGGCCAGCGGGAGGCTGTTCGTTTGCTGGTAGTGCTGCTCCAACTCCCGGTACTGCTCCCACTCCTGGTGCAGCTCCAGCGCTTGATGACGCTCCAGCTACCCCCCCAGAGGGACCAGCCACTGCTGCAGCTGCCATGGCCTGAGGTGTTCCCTCTGCAGGTGGGTCCTTGTACCCACGGCTGGCTGCGGCGCGCAGGATTCTTTGAATCAGCTCCAATGGCGGCTTGTCGGTTGCCATAACCTCCAGGGACTCGAGCCTCAGCACAGGAGGGAGGCCCTTCACCATCAGCTCCCCAACATTGTGGTCCAAGAGGATGAACGCGTTGTTTCTGAGACTTGTAGCCAGATCCATCATTCTGTAGAGGTAGACCTTGAGTGTCTCCCCTGTCTTGATGCCCTGCTCCATTTCCTTGTACCACTCAAGGTTGATGTCTTGGTTGCTCCCTCCAGTGTGACTGTTCTTCACCCACGCGATGAAGTCGAACGCTGCTTTGTGGCATGAGATCTGAGAATGCCAGATGACTGGAACTGACTGGATCAGCCACTGCTTGATGGCTGAGTTCTCCACCGACCCTGGCATTGGCCTCTCCAAAGCCGCTCTGACCCCCTTGGTGTTTGCGCACGCCTCCAAATTTTCATACCAAAATTCAAAATTGCGCCCTCCATCATCAAGCATGACAGTCATCTTTGGATTAGAGGTATTGGGGATGTAGGCTGCCTTGTCAATCTCCACCTTTGGTTCTGCAGTGGCTGATTGTGTCCCGGTCATAGACTGCCCTGGAGTGGCCCCACTGACTTCTCCAGGTTGAGACATTGCTGTTTCACTGCTACTTTCCTTTTCTTTGCCCCTTTTTGTCATACTATTGTCACTTCACCAGCCAAACTTACTCATAAACTTCTGGAATGCAGCAATACCCTACAATTCCCTCCATGTCATGGAAATTTACCAGCCAGTCTTGCACAGTAGTAGCAGATATGTTCCCCTCAGAAGTTTGCGCCGGAGTCCGGCCCGACTCACTCAGTGCTTCTAGACAACGTCTATGAATGATAAAGCACAGCTAAAACTTCAATTATGAATTTCCCAGAAAGGTAAACTGTGAGTAAGATAATGGTCCTGGTACACTCGAGTTCCCTTGCGCCGCTGCGCCATGCTCGAGCTCCTTTGTTGACGCTTACGTCTGACCCATCCGTAGACGACCTTCACTCCTGCTTTTACTTGGCTCAGCTGGAAGGGCGTGGGCCCATAACCTGTGAAAGGTTATGGGCAATCGGCTTTCCCTGTACAAAGCAGACAGGTCGTCAATAGACGAAGTTACTCCAGCTACAGTCCGTACGACTGTCTGCTGAGTGCCACACACAACTGTCGGACAAGACTAGCATCTGGTGATGCCCAGCATCTTTCACAACCAGTTACGTTACATCATTATCTTGTACACAAGCACCGATCAAGCAATCACTAGATAAGGCTCTAGACGGCTACGTTCAAGTACATGCCTATACTCCCTGAAGTCACTGTCCCTTATCTGTTTGAGTGACTACAGGGTACACTAAGCTTGTTCACTCTCACAATAGCAACAATGATACAACACACACTGCCGCACCGTACCTGTACAAAGCAGACAGGTCGTCAATAGACGAAGTTACTCCAGCTACAGTCCGTACGACTGTCTGCTGAGTGCCACACACAACTGTCGGACAAGACTAGCATCTGGTGATGCCCAGCATCTTTCACAACCAGTTGGTATTCACTCCGGTGGGGCAGCCTTAAGAGTTCATCCGACAAACGTGTGATCTAGATAGGATTGTACCTTATGTTCGAAAACGTCCAGAATCTGCCGTGTCTCAAGGTACCTTATGTTCTCAATGGACCCATATCCTAATAGTGCACACATGAAGATCACTTAAAGCACAAGGCATTCAATAATAATGTTCAGAACTCAACAACATCCCCCTTGCGTCTCCCGCTCCCCTTTCCCCCGGGGGGGGAGGGTAGTGGAGCGGGAGACGCACGGTTACGAAATCCATCGATGGCTGTGTGGGGTTAAGGAGTGTTCTTGTAAGGTTGGCCATAGACCTACCAGCCCCCCTTCACCTACCCCCAACAATCACATGAACATTCAAGCCCACACGCATGCACTCGAGCTCCCCCCCCCCCCCCATATAATCATGATCAGGGTCCCACTTCACCGACCCTCAACAATCAGTCGAACATTCAAGCGCACAGGCATGCACTTCCCCCGGGGGAAGAGTGTGGAGGGGGGCCCCCCACCACACACACACACACACACACACACACACACACACACACACACACACACACACACACACACACACACGCACACACACACACACACACACACACACACAAGCACGCACGCACGCACGCGCGCGCCCACGCTCAGTGTTTGCAAGCCAGACAGGGGGCCCTTGGGGGAGAATTCTTTCGAATGGGGGAGGGGGGCCGTCTTCCCCGACAGAGGGAGAGAGGGAGGGAGGGAGAAGGGGAGAGGGAGAGGGAGAGACAGAAAAGGCGAGAAGGCAATTGAGAGTGTGTTAGAGAGAAAAGGGGGGGGGGGGGGAGCCCTACTTGGGCCGACGACGAAAGATGTCCCGGAGCAGGCTCCGAGTTCTCTTCCGGTGTGGGTTTTGGCCGATCCTTTGCCAGTTCGACCTCACAATATATCCCCTTTATAAAAATACATAAAATCTTAGCTTCGATTTCATTGAGGGGATATTTGTAGCGAAAGGAGTTCTCCAGCTGCATGCACAGCACTTCTTTGATTGCTTGTTGTGCTTAGAAGATATCTACATCTTTGCACATGTGAACACGGTGCTGAATTAATGCTGTAAATTGGATTTCAGAAAGTCAAGGGCATGCCTGCGCAGGGCTTGTTGGGGGTTGGGCCTATTTGCACGGACGTGCCACCCCTTGGTTGACTTCAAGCACTTCTACCAAAAACTCCCATGACCCCTGAGATCTCTAGAGGCCCATGAGGCTCTAGAGATCTCAGGGGTCAATGGATTTGGTTTTTAGAAATGCTGTAAGCCAACCTTGAATGGGTGGCACGGCCTTGCAGTACTATTACTGTTCTAGTTACTGATCAATGCTTATAAGGCTTATGTAATCCTTGCGCTGATAGGCATATATATGCATACGATCAACAACTATAACAGAAATATTTTCAAGATAACATCTAAAGCAACAGCCGTTTGTGTTTAGATACGAATATGGTTATACAACCCACTACTGTTGGGGCCACTCACCGCCTTGTCTCGTTGGTCGGTTGACTGAAACCTCACGAACCCAAACTTTTTCGGGCCTCCATTGCTGCAGAAACAAGGAAACATATTTAATAAATATTTCTACCTAGGCATGTTCACACGAAGTGCGTGTACAGCAGTTGCGGGAAGCGATCGGAAAGGTAATCTGGACGACCAGAATTTTCAAAGAACCCTCCCCAAAATTCTATTGTAATCAAAAAAGCAACCTAACAAATATAACATCACGTCGCATCCCTCAAAGGTTTCCTCCGTAAGTTTCCATTTGTGCTAAAGCACCTCCGGTTTCTAACTTACCCGTTATGATAGCGGGGTATGTATACATCTACAACACCACCAACGGTACGGTTAAAATAGTCCCTGATGGTTTGTTCGCTTGGACCCGGGCATATATACCACCGGATATAGATTTCGTGGTTTTGCATCTCTCCCCCCCCCTCCATGGGCGGCCGCGGTAAGAAGTCCACTAGACCTGTTAGAGTACGTACTCCAGAGTATTATAGTCCGGAGATAACGAGAATACAGATGGTATTCTTATAAAACAATTTCCTTGCTGTCTCAACGTAGTGCCGAGACTGCACTGCCGACTGGAGGGGCGGCACGCGGTAGGTTTCTGCGGGCCCGGCGGGCTATTGCCGTCCCGGAAGTTGCGATTGATCAAATGGGCTGATCAGTTGAGATCGTCATGACGTAGTACCCTTTTTGTGGTTCGGCACAACTCACGACTCGTCACGAAACAACGCAAATTTATGACAAATCAGTAATCTTCGCAGTTTAGTCTGAACTGGACTAATAATTTGTCGCAAGTGAGATGGTAAATTAGCATATTTAGGCTTACACTGGCGAAGCTTCGCAGTCTGGCTTTTCTGGAAGTCCCTGAAGGATGCAGCAAATCCATCCCTACAGCAATCAATCTCTCAGATCCTACACCGTGGCAATGCGGCAGCGAGAAAATTTTATTTTCCACAGAGGGTTTAGGACTCCACTAGTAGAAAAATCGCTCTTAATCGAATCGGAATCGGCGCCGAATTTCAGTACGATTATCGAAAAATTTCAGATCGAGTTCAGTAGGCTGCGGACGGTCGGCGGACTGAGTCTGGTCTGAAAATTTTAGTGCGATTTCAGTTTCGGCCAATTTCAGATTCATTTACGAGACAAATCAGTCGGAATTCAGATCTTCTCGATCTCAATCGGTACTGAAATCCATCGAATTCGATTCTGGTTCTGAACTGAATCTATGCTGTCGATATGGTTAAATGTACGGTGACGAGACATCTCTACAGCAGAAGTACAAGTGCAGAAACATGTGCTGGGACACTGTGCCACTGATGCCATTATCACCAGCTGAACATGATTGTGGTGGTAATGGCATACAGTGACAAAGTACCCCCCACACATGTTCCTGCACTCATACTTCTAGATCTGCTGTACAGATGGCTCGTCACCATACAAGATTACACGGTGATATATATAATGGGACTTGAATCCACCCACCATTCCAGCCATGCCCCACCCATATTGTTGTATAATGCATGACAGTATAGAAAACACAGTTGCACAAGTGGAAAAACGAAGGAGTGAGGCAAAGCAGGCAATTGCAAGAAGTGCAGACGGTGGAATAATTATTAATATGTGGTCCAAGAATAAACTTCAGCAAATTTACAAGGGGTGCAATCTTGCACCAAGCCCCATGACTCTGAAACTGGCAGCCGTAGATCAACTGGAGCGCTTACGCCAACTGTACGGGTGCCCCCCCCCCCCCCCCCAAAATCTAGCTGAGCAAACACCACATTCAACGTTCAAGAAGCATATTGCAAACCCCTCAACCGTTGCAATATTAATGCAGTAGCCTCCGCAGTCATTAAGGGTCCGTCCAGCAAGGGTCTGACAGAGCTGCATGTAATGCACGATTATAGTCGCAATCTATGCACGAATGGAACGGCTCGCAGTATCTTCCTTCATGCTGCCACGACTGACATCTTGACAGTGCCTCAGGCTATATGCTATACTCCAGAAGTAGGCATATCGCAAGGCCCCTCATACAGGCCCCTGTGAGCGTAACCTTCTGGTGGATCTCCAAGGAACGGATGCAGGTTTTGGACGGCAATCCAACACGTCCTGCAAGACCCGTAACCGGCAGGACCTTGGCTATAGCTAAATGCATAGGCCAGCCAGACTATAGCATATGCAGTACAAGTTCAGTATTATCTGCGCATCTCGCACCCGGGTGTTGATGCTGTGCTCAAGTTGGCTGTAGGGAATGTCCTGAGGATTGGAAACTCTTCAGTCGATCCGGATTTGGCAACTTTCAGACTCGAATGCAAGGCAGAGAACTGGATGCAGCCCCTTGGGTATCCCATGTTGCTAGGATTGATTGCAGCCCCTCTCTTCTACATGCCCTTTAAAAAAGATATGGATGACTGGCTCGCTTTTGCACCAGTTGGCTTTTCTTCTGGTCGCAAGAAGGAAAGTCTGGCTGTGATGGTTTTTGATGACTAAGTGCGAACTCTCCCCCCCCACCCCCCCCCACCCCTCTCTCTCTCTCTCTCTCTCTCTCTCTCTCTCTCTCTCTCTCTCTCTCTCTCTCTCTCTCTCTCTCTCTCTCTCTCTCTCTCTCTCTCTCTCTCTCTCTCTCTCTCTCTCTCTCTCTCTGTCTCCCCCCCTCTCTCTCTCCCTCTCTCTCTCTCTCTCTCTTTCTCTCTCTCTCTCTATCTCTCTCTCTCTCTCTCTCTCTCTCTCTCCCTCTCTCTCTCTCTGTGTCTGTGTCTCTGTGTGTGTGTCTGTCTGTCTGTCTGTCTGTCTGCGTGTGTGTGCGCGCGCGTGCGCAGGTTTCTCAATATCTCTCTGGCCGCCTCCCCCCCTCCCTGTGTGTGTGTGTGTGTGTGTGTGTGTGTGTGTGTGTGTGTGTGTTTGTGTGTGTGTGTGTGTGTGTGTGTGTGTGTGTGTGTGTGTGTGTGTTTTGTTTTTTTGGGCGGGGGGGTAGTTGCGTCGCCCTCGACGCTCTTTATTTTCACCCTTCACGCTCTTGGCATGTGTGTGTATGTTTGTGCACGCAAGCATGTGTAGATGTGGGTGGGTTGATGTAAGTTGGTGGGTGGTTGGGTGGCGGTGGTGGTGTGCAAATGTGGGCTTTTTGATGACAAATGGCATAGTCTCTACTAGTCTATTGTGAGCGCAGTGCTGATATTGTTTGTGTGTTGTGCAGGAATTACATACTACCCGGCACACAGCTGCAGCCAAGATTTGAAGTGCAAAGATCAGCACTGTATATACATGTACATCTTACCGAGCAATTACCATGTCTGCGCACGTAAATGGGACACACAGCTCAGTACGGTTTTGCCTGTTGTTTGTTTTTGGGGTGGGGGGGAGGGGGGTGCGGGGGAGCCCGAGCCCCGGCATGCGACGAGCAGAGTGACATGCAATGAAGGACGCTGCATTCCCCAGCGCAAATCCTTTCCAGTCATCTGCTCCACAGGCCTGCTCAGACAATGATCCTTTTGGATGGATCAGTTGTCAGCCGTGTTGCATGGAGAATGAGAAAAAGGCAGCAGTGAAGCAGTTGAGCCTGGCCTGATAGGCACCGGCATAGCCTTCGACCTTCTTGGGTAAATTCGCTTTTTCTACCAGCTGCATATCACCAGCACGGCTTAGCAAGTCTCAGGTCATTATCTAGAGTAATATGGATTATTCAAGCAGGGATTGTACTGCCGTTTTGGATTTTTATGATAGACCTGGATGGCAAAATCGAGGGTGGAATGGAAGGTGTGCAAGAGGATGCAACCTCAGATCTGAAGTAAAGCTATGCTGCCGGGATGCACAGCAGCCCCTCTTTTGAAATGACATTGAAGGAGAAGTGGCCGGTATTTACAAAAGTGGACTTCTCTATAGGACGCAAGAACAAAAGCCTTGCGGGCCGTTTAATGATGTGTGAATGTACTGGACATTGTGGGCTACAAAGGGTTAACAATGTGTGACAACAATGTGATAGTACAAGTGAGTTTCAATAAATAGGATTGGGACGTTAAGAACGTGCACGTTTCAGGTTTCTGGGAAGGGTACAACATCACAATACTCTACGGTGCACCCTACCTTGTAACATGATCGACACAACCAGTTGTAACGTTCCCACAATTCCATGATTGACGCATCTCCTTGTGTGTGCGGGACTACTCCCAGTGCTCTTATATACTGTACGGCAGTACTGTACTGTATTATTGCAGAGATAGCTCCTGCAGTACCTCCTGTAGTACTGCAGATATATATCCTGCAGTACTGTACATGTATCACAATAATTATGTTATAGACTGGACGGTCTAAGGAGCTCTCTCACTATCTCTCCCTCTCCCTCTTTCCACACCCTTCACACACACATACACGTGTGCACTCTCTCTCACTCGCGATCGCTCACTCTCACACAGGCTCACCCACCCAATCTCCGACTGTTGATCTTTAGTCTACCCCACTTTGCACTGCCCCCTCGGTCTCTACCTGTTTGTATCTTGTGGCATTATGTCTCTCTGCGTGGTCATCTGCTTCGTGCATGAACACAGCTTAGATGCAGAACAGGCTGAACAGGTGGAATGTTGGTCATTTTAGCTTAGTTTGTACCTTATCCGTTTACTCCCCCAAGAAAGCACGTACAATACCTTAGAACACACTTCATATTCGCAATTACCGTTGAATGAGGGCGTCTGGGCTTCTTGAGTGTGCCACATTGGAATTGCACTGAGTATTAGACAGTTTTAAGTATGTTCTGAAATGGTTCTGAATTCCAAAATCACAGGAAAACGCCAACAAAATGGGTACAGCAGATCAGCACTGTCATGTGACACGCAAAGGGATGAGTAATGGACCCCAATCCGATAATTGCGCTGCATTACCTTATCAGGAAGTAGGACTTTTGGCGACAACTCTTCACGCGTCTTAAATTGGTCTGATCCGAACGCCCGATCTGAATCGAGTCGGAATCAGAAAACGCGATCGGAATAAGATCGGAGTAAGAGCGATTTTTCTACTAGTGCTCTTATCATTTTTAATCCGTGGGCCTGTTGGATCTGCAAGATCCCTTTAAAGTCAATGTCAAGTATCAGAGATAATTATGTACACAAGTACATCATCCAAGTAGATGAACCATTAATGTGTGTGGATCTGCAAGATCCCTTTAAAGTCAATGTCAAGTATCAGAGATAATTATGTACACAAGTACATCATCCAAGTAGATGAACCATTAATGAACCATTAAATATTTTTAATCATCAACACCATGAACAGGACGAACTTGGGTTGCCTAGCACCTTCGTCTAGGCCTTGCACGCTACGCTAGATGTAACGTTACGTTCTCCTATGTACTTCGAAGTGGTGAACATATATTGGGGCTTGGCCACGTATACGTGTCGACGGTTCCATCCAAGGGTCGTGTCGATCCTCTGTCTGCCATCCAGGGGTCGTTACGGTACTCCATCTGGTGGGAATCCGAACCTTCTGGAGGCCAGGGCCTTGTGGGTGGAGCCGACATTCATACACAGTATTCATAGTTGCAATACGGGGTCAACCTTTGTGACAAGCTTCGATCGTCTCATATCCATTCCTTCCGTGTCTTATACTAGATAGTACACGTGTTGGCATTAAACTAGGGAATAGGCATGGCCCGGCAGTACTAGTCTTGTCTACTATGGGGGTTCCACAGTTGCAAGGATGTCCCCTTAGGTTCACATTTTTTGAGTCGTTAGCGGATGGCCTCCTTAGATACCTCCACGCTCGTTGTCCCGGTACTGGTGTGCTGCTGTTGGATGAAACAGTCATAGATACCTTCGGACATGCAGATGACTTCACGCTTTGAAGCGAAGAAATTCTAGCTTCAAGTCAAGATTTCTCCTCTAGAGGACCTCCAAGTGCTCATTGATGCTACTCAAAATTGATGCATGGCAATGAATATGAAATTGAACAGGTAAAAGACACATATTTTGAACGTAGGCCCCGACGGGGCTTCGGGGAGCACACCTTCTAACCGGAGAAGATGGGATTAAAGAAATTGTATCCTATACAGGTGTTCAAGCCATCCGCGACATGGTTAATAGATTTGAAATGGGAAAGTTAGAAAGATTTTTGACCTTCGAGATAGAATCTCTCTCTTTGGAAATTCCGCCGCACCCTCATCGATTACAGTTTTATGCGACGGCAAACCCATTGAGGTCGTTGGGGGCTAAATACTCGGGACCTGCACGTCCATAGATTGGACTTGGTGCTAACATAGCAAGGCCATAGCTAATCTAGCTAGAACAGCGATTCTGGATGGCCTGGGTTGATCTCATGAGAATATTATGAGACTGTATAACCCATATGATCATATGGGTTATTAGCAATTTTTGTTGTAGGTAATAACCTAGATTAGGTAATAACCTATCGAGACTTACTGTTGCAGCTACTCTACCTATAGGTTAGGTAATAACCTATGGAGACTTACTGATGGACTTATTCATAGGTATTCTTCTGACTACTCATGATCACGTGATCACGGGCACAACAGTCATGCCTTCCAGGCTGACTTGGCAGGCACAACACTGTTGTGTCCTAGGTGTAATAACTGCATGCGACTTCCAGCTAGTGCTAGGAACTTGGCTGTGAAGTGACATATCTCTATGATAGACGGAATTTCACCTTATGCAACTCCGTAGAGTGTTAGGAGCGGGAACACATTGACTAATTGCAGCATTGTTAGGAAGCACTCAGTAATGTGCACGTGGCATCTCGTAGCTTTTGTTTTTGGACCTCGAACACGTATTCGAGGTCAGTCAAACAAATTCTCAGACGGCCGGCTGACGCGCACGTGGCGCCACGTCAGTGTATTGCTTTGGGTGAACAAGGTGTGAGTCACACCGTGTGATCCTAAATGAACTGACTAGGACTCATCAGAACTATTAGCATGTCAATCTAAGGGTATTCTGTACTGGAGACCTGAGGGGCCCCAACTGTTATCGAGTCCCCTAGGCGCCAAAACACGGTCGGACATTAAAGTGCTCGGAGTGTCAGCTCTGGCATTCTTTGCTTGGCCTTTATGATCATGAAGGCCATCCTCATGAGCCACGTTCGAGCGTCCTGTCGTTGTGAAGCAAATTGAACTTGCATCTTGTCATTGCTGTTGAAATTGCTGTTAAGACAGTAGAACATGTTTTGGTAGCAGCATTGAATGGCGCTCTTCCCTGTCTGATTGATTCAAACCTGACGTCGCGCCAAAGGGTATGTTCCATCCGAAAACACTGAGCAGAAGCACCAGGCTCTTGAATACAAATGTGTTTACAGTATTGCAAGTTGCGAGTGGCTAAAACGCAGTGTTGGCGGTAATAGGTGTGTTGAGGTTCAATCTCACTGACCTCCGCAACACAAATTGACACCTCTGTTGTGGACATTCCAGGTATTGAATGTAGTTGTTATTTGATTAGATACGTATCCCGTATACCCGCTGTGTGTTTAGATGATTGTTGACAATCACAAGTTATGCTGTTTTACCATAAAGGAGAACGATCCTGTCGGACA
This sequence comes from Botryococcus braunii, assembly GCA_002005505.1. Lineage (NCBI taxonomy): Eukaryota > Viridiplantae > Chlorophyta > Trebouxiophyceae > Botryococcus > Botryococcus braunii. Next base: position 94,039 of record KV908491.1, on the reverse strand, counting down.
CATGTCTGGCACGAAGTTTATCTGCCAAGTTTTGATGAATTTAGTACATGTGAGATACAATCTATCAGTCGTTTAGATTGTGGAAGTGTGACAACTGTTAATGAAGTCATATGTAAGATTCTTTAGTTGGCCTTCATGAGCCACGTCCGAGCATCCTGTCGCCGTCTATACTGCCGTCTATATCTGCCGACTGCTCTCCGATCAGGACACCCTTGGCCCTTCAGCAGTCCCAGGAGTTTAATGGCTACTCCCAACCAATCGCTATAACCAGTGTGTAACTCGTCACACACAAATAGCCTTACTGTTTGCACAACAGTAAGATACAAGCAATGCAGCTCCTGTATTGAAATGAGTGTGACAGCAGTATATCAAGCAGTCCTTCAATACAGAGCAAACACTATTCAGCTTGGAGCTCGAAGCCCAGATGCATTCCACACCCCATCGACTCGTTACAAATGGTTTACGTATATTTACCTGTGAACACCACCAAGTACTCTCAATGTCTATATAGACCAGTGCTCGCACTGCCGTCTATATCTGCCTGCACCCGAGCGTTACGATTTACTTGTGGGTTCATCAGTGTCCATAAAATATATCTAAACCATATAAAACACACACGCAACCTATCCACATATGTGTACGTACCGACTGCTCTCCGATCAGGACACCCTTGGCCCTTCAGCAGTCCCAGGAGTTTAATGGCTACTCCCAACCAATCTGCACAATATGTGGATCATCAGAGATCAAAACAAAACAGTTGTTTAACCAGCAGGAGCAAGCTTGTTATACGTATCTGTACTCACCGCTATAACCAGTGTGTAACTCGTCACACACAAATAGCCTTACTGTTCGCACAACAGTAACATACAAGCAATGCAGCTCCTGCAACACAAGACACATGTAATGTTTCATTATCAGCAGAAACATCAGTATGCATGTGCTTAAAGCCTGCGATCGCAGCCACACGACTGCGACCGTTACCCTTGCCAACGATCGCTAGCTTACCTGTATTGAAATGAGTGTGACAGCAGTATATCAAGCAGTCCTTCAATACATAGCAAACACTATTCAGCTTGGAGCTCGAAGCCCAGATGCATTCCACACCCCATCGACTGCCAAGCTTGCTCGCGATCTGGCGTTTCTATGCCTTCTGATCGTAACCGGCGGTAACGGTACAGTTCCTTTCGAGAGGCTGTACCGTACTGCATGGCCACATTAACAACCCTGACTTGGCCCTATGCCAACGTGTAGCTCTATAGCTGCACCAGGGATCTCATACTTATACACGTGTACACACTCAATGGAGTCTTTACCTTGTGACCTTACCGTCACTAGTACAAGACCTGTACTGCATGGAGGTCACTATATGATCAACCTAACTGAACATAATACATTACCCTTAGACACGCAATCAGGCGCATCCTCTTACTTGTACTCCACACATGGAGAAGTTCAAGTTATACAATGTTTCCTAAAACCTCTTGATAAACTGATAGCTCCCCTGTATCTAGTACGTTTGCCATCACGTATCTATACGTACCTATCAGTTTATACAACAGACACCTCTGTTGTGAACATTCCAGGGAATCTCTCTGCCCATAACCTTTCACAAATTTGAATGTGATATATCCATGTCCTTTATGTTAGACTTGTACCTTGCATGCCTCTCTCCGCTCATCTTTTATGAATGCGAGGTTTGGGCCGTCATAAAGACATAAAAATGTCTTTCAAGGGTACACCCAAGCACTTGATTAACCTGTACAGGAATAGCCGTATATATGCTTTATAAAGCCTAAATTCACTTTGAACATCTATACTCCGGACCTGGGCCTGGTCTGGTCCCTGCATCCGTCAGACAAAAGTCCTGCCAAGCTAGCTAGTGCAGTAACGAGTGCAGTAGCTGGCCATAATGTTTTGCGCATGTAAGAAAAGAAATGTCACACATTTTACGCACAAGTTTTCGGCCTTCTCTTCTTTCTGGACGCTCGACCCTGTTACGTCTTTGGATCAATTCTCCGGATTTCGAACCTGTGCTGCACATTCTGAGCTTTGGCAGTCAGATAATTGACTATTCTTCTACTTGTAAATAGAAGAATGACACGTATTATTTCTCGGCAGCATGAAGGCTTCCACCGTGAAGGTGGCATCGCATATGGGCCTGTGGGTAACAACATTTCAAATGCTCCTTAGACCAGGATACTCGACACCAGGGCATGTCTATGAAAACTAGGGGGGCCATGGAAGCAAGTCACACTTGACAGATTCCCAGTCGTGCCGGCCATTCCACAGATCGTAGCACAACCTAAACGTGACTTTGCCTCGTTTAAACATAATCTACCCAGTTGCAATACAGATACACCGGCGAGTTGTTGGTGTACTGCAAGGCTGAATCCAGATAGGAATCGCTGCATTCTGCCCCAGATCTGGTAGATTCATAAGGGTGTACATGTTAATGTAGATGTTTGCACGAAGACAATATATTACCCCCCTGACACGTTTTGGCACATTACCTTGTTTTACGGAATTGCAATCCGCACATCCGTAGCAGATCCGTGGGCATTAATGCCCGGACTTCCGTACAATTTGCCAACACTGCTTCTTGGTTCCTAGCATGCCGATGGCATGCCGATGCTGATTCGCGAACACAAAGAACCCGTGCACGTCATCGTTATACGCGGTAATGCAATCTGTTGTAACATGAAGAAGACGAACAGAATTGTCAGCACGGCAGTTAACTGGCTGGTACACCGGCTGTTTCACAACTTCTTAACCCAATCCGAAGTACCTGTGCACGGCTTCAGATCCACGTAGGTCAGTGTGTTGAGCCTACAAAAGGCAAAAGGCAAACTGGGACGTTCATGCAAGATGGGGTTAAACCCCCCCCCCCCCCCCAAAAAAAAAAAGAACACGCCTCACTCCAAACCATTTGCCGCATGATACGGTCCATGAAGTGACCTGGTGGGTCGCTGCACAGAAATATGACGCAGCCTCGCCACGGTCACTTCATGGCTTCCTCTACCAAATTCTTCCATATGCATTCGGTAGCCGCTCCAAGATGCTTTCCCCTACCAGTTGGGAGGGGTTACCATCTGACACACATAACGGGCCAACCGGGTTGGGCTGCGGTGCCAGGGAAGGAACATGAATCACCCCCGGGGTGTGACTTCCTCTTATGCAATCCAATTCCGAAGAAGAACCAAGGCCCGGCGGCCAAAAGGAGTTGCCCTGCGCGTGCGACATCGTTTCTGGTATCAATCGTGCTCCTGCAAGCCTTAAAAAAAGTAGCTCCACAGGCTCGCTTCCACCTGTAACATAATCACGGAGGAATTAGAAATCTGCAACGTTTTTATCAAGGCAAAAGGCACTCACTGACACAAGAAAAGGCAAGTAGATTGAAAAGAGACCCACACAGCAGGCACAATGCACAAGGGTGAGTGCATCATTGGAGGTGAAGGACAGATTGGGTGGTGTAAAACACTTAATTGAGGTGTTGAACACTTAATTGAGGTGTAAAATGCGAGGTGTTTGGCACTGAATTGACTCGAACACACATGTAGCACATAAGCAGTCAAGCATATATTCAGCATATAATATATATACTGCATAATTATTATACTGAATAATTATACTGAATAATTATAATACTGCAAATGTAAACAACATAAGTACAAACAAAGCCTAGGAAACTTATATGGATGGACAAGATAAGTTTCAGCTGGCTACGAGATCAGCAGCTGCCTCACAGTACAACGTTGGTACTTTGGAGTTAAGTCCAAAATAAATGCATTTGATTCCAATTTAAAATCTAGAGAATGCAAAATGTGTCCCATAGAAAGACCGGTTGATAGCAGAGTGCATCTCCAAACATGCAGCCTGTGTAGTCCCGATTCCCCGGCACCAGCAACCTTCCCCAACACAGATGTCGAACCATGTGGAAGTTCTGGATCTAGCACCATAGAACCAAACGCAAGTGTAGATATATAGATACAAACAATACGCGAAAATCAGAACACATGGCATTCAAGAGTCTCTGAGGCACCAGTATCGTACGGTGGCATGTACTGCCCAACAAATAGACAAGGTGGTCCACCAAGAGGTAAGACTACAGTAGAAGTAAATCAAAACAACGCAAGAAAAAAATGGACAACCAAAACATTGGGAGCCGGCTCACAAACATTTCAGACTGCAAGCTATCCGAG
>KV908491.1:85000-87912 GCA_002005505.1 Botryococcus braunii | reverse complement strand
TATTGAATGTAGTTGTTATTTGATTAGATACGTATCCCGTATACCCGCTGTGTGTTTAGATGATTGTTGACAATCACAAGTTATGCTGTTTTACCATAAAGGAGAACGATCGTGTCGGGACACATGTCTGGCACGAAGTTTATCTGCCAAGTTTTCATGAATTTAGTACATGTGAGATACAATCTATCAGTCGTTTAGATTGTGGAAGTGTGACAACTGTTAATGAAGTCATATGTAAGATTCTTTAGTTGGCCTTCATGAGCCACGTCCGAGCATCCTGTCGCTGTGAAGCAAGTTGAACTTGCATCTTTTCATTGCTATACCTATAGCTATTGGATTTGCTGTTAAGACAGTAGAACGTGTTTTGGTAGCAGCATTGAATGCATCCTCACTGTCTGATTAGTCCCTTTCCAAGACCACTGCCACTTGCGTATCGCACTAATATCCCACAACGCTATTCAGTGTACCTTAGTTCGAAATAGACCTCATCCGAACGCGTCTCGAGTACCTTATGTGGATAGTGGACCCGTATCCTAATAATGTACATTTGAAGATCACTAAAGCAAAGGCATTCTATATAATGTATGTTCACAACTCAAAATACATTGACACTGTAGGTATTCGTTGGAGGATGCCGTAACTGTCAGCGGTACGTATGCCGTCAGAGGGTCACTTCCTGTGAACACCACCAAGTACTCTCAATGTCTATATAGACCAGTGCTCGCACTGCCGTCTATATCTGCCGACTGCTCTCCGATCAGGACACCCTTGGCCCTTCAGCAGTCCCAGGAGTTTAATGGCTACTCCCAACCAATCGCTATAACCAGTGTGTAACTCGTCACACACAAATAGCCTTACTGTTTGCACAACAGTAAGATACAAGCAATGCAGCTCCTGTATTGAAATGAGTGTGACAGCAGTATATCAAGCAGTCCTTCAATACAGAGCAAACACTATTCAGCTTGGAGCTCGAAGCCCAGATGCATTCCACACCCATCGACTCGTTACAAATGGTTTACGTATATTTACCTGTGAACACCACCAAGTACTCTCAATACAGATACACCGGCGAGTTGTTGGTGTACTGCAAGGCTGAATCCAGATAGGAATCGCTGCATTCTGCCCCAGATCTGGTAGATTCATAAGGGTGTACATGTTAATGTAGATTTGCACGAAGACAATATATTACCCCCTGACACGTTTTGGCACATTACCTTGTTTTACGGAATTGCAATCCGCACATCCGTAGCAGATCCGTGGGCATTAATGCCCGGACTTCCGTACAATTTGCCACACTGCTTCTTGTTCCTAGCATGCCGATGGCATGCCGATGCTGATTCGCGAACACAAAGAACCCGTGCACGTCATCGTTATACGCGGTAATGCAATCTGTTGTAACATGAAGAAGACGAACAGAATTGTCAGCACGGCAGTTAACTGGCTGGTACACCGGCTGTTTCACAACTTCTTAACCCAATCCGAAGTACCTGTGCACGGCTTCAGATCAACGTAGGTCAGTGTGTTGAGCCTACAAAAGGCAAAAGGCAAACTGGGACGTTCATGCAAGATGGGGTTAACCCCCCCCCCCCCCAAAAAAAGAACACGCCTCACTCCAAACCATTTGCCGCATGATACGGTCCATGAAGTGACCTGGTGGGTCGCTGCACAGAAATATGACGCAGCCTCGCCACGGTCACTTCATGGCTTCCTCTACCAAATTCTTCCATATGCATTCGGTAGCCGCTCCAAGATGCTTTCCCCTACCAGTTGGGAGGGGTTACCATCTGACACACATAACGGGCCAACCGGGTTGGGCTGCGGTGCCAGGGAAGGAACATGAATCACCCCCGGGGTGTGACTTCCTCTTATGCAATCCAATTCCGAAGAAGAACCAAGGCCCGGCGGCCAAAAGGAGTTGCCCTGCGCGTGCGACATCGTTTCTGGTATCAATCGTGCTCCTGCAAGCCTTAAAAAATGTAGCTCCACAGGCTCGCTTCCACCTGTAACATAATCACGGAGGAATTAGAAATCTGCAACGTTTTTATCAAGGCAAAAGGCACTCACTGACACAAGAAAAGGCAAGTAGATTGAAAAGAGACCCACACAGCAGGCACAATGCACAAGGGTGAGTGCATCATTGGAGGTGAAGGACAGATTGGGTGGTGTAAAACACTTAATTGAGGTGTTGAACACTTAATTGAGGTGTAAAATGCGAGGTGTTTGGCACTGAATTGACTCGAACACACATGTAGCACATAAGCAGTCAAGCATATATTCAGCATATAATTATATTATACTGCATAATTATTATACTGAATAATTATACTGAATAATTATATAATACTGCAAATGTAAACAACATAAGTACAAACAAAGCCTAGGAAACTTATATGGATGGACAAGATAAAGTTTCAGCTGGCTACGAGATCAGCAGCTGCCTCACAGTACCAACGTTGGTACTTTTGGGAGTTAAGTCCAAAAATAAATGCATTTGATTCCAATTTAAAATCTAGAGAATGCAAAATGTGTCCCATAGAAAGACCGGTTGATAGCAGAGTGCATCTCCAAACATGCAGCCTGTGTAGTCCCGATTCCCGCCGGCACCAGCAACCTTCCCCAACACAGATGTCGAACCATGTGGAAAGTTCTGGATCTAGCAACCATAGAACCCAAACGCAAGTGTAGATATATATCAGCATACACAACAATACGCGAGAAATCAGAACACATGGCCACTTCAAGACGTCTCCTGAGGGCACACCAGTACTCGTACCGGCTGGCATGTACTGCCCAACACAATAGACAAGGTGGTCCACCGACGACAAGGACGACGTAATGACTACACGTAGAAGTACAAGTCAAGCCACAACCAACCGCTTAAGAAGAAGGGAGAGGATGGGACAACCAAAAGG
>KV908491.1:67500-80000 GCA_002005505.1 Botryococcus braunii | reverse complement strand
ACTTTGACACTAGACCACAAGCCCTTCGAAGGTGAATTCAAAGCATCCTTCAGACCCACAATGGTCAAACGTTTATGCAAATTGCACACGAATAGAGGAATGCACTGCCCATTCAGTGCATCTTCCATAACTCCAACCCGCAAGTCAACATTGGATTGCTCGGTCCTCAAAATCGTGAATTTCTGTGCGAATACCTTGGAAACTCATTAATGCCTTTTGAATCTACCAGATGTGGGGTGAGCTGTATAAATTGTACCAATTCTTCCTTGCAGTACATAAAACCCTTGTACCTCACCGGTATATCCATACGCAACTCCGGATCATCCGTAACAAGGCAAATTAAACACCGATTTTTCTACGATCCATAGATCCGTAGAAACTACAGTCCATCGAATGGCCTCCACTACATGAGAATCGCTTCCCATTGATGCAGCCAATTGACAAGGGAGAAGAGGATGAGGATGAAGACGGCAAGGATTAACAGGGTGAAGGAGTTGAGTTCAAGCTTCGACGCATCTGCGCTGCAACAAGAGGAGGTGGAGCAAAAGCACGATATTGCACATGATACTGTGACATACCAAAGGAGGCGCAACCAGCAATTTCTTAGAAACGCCTGGGCGAGGAAGGGCTAGGAGGAAAAAGATAAACAGACGAGACATGGGGTTCTAGGTTTTCTTTCTACATGCACCTTTTAAGTAGAAAAGCCTTGGCCTCTCTCTCTCTCTCTCTCTCTCTCTCTCTCTCTCTCTCTCTCTCTCTCTCTCTCTCTCTCTCTCTCTCTCTCTCTCTCTCTCTCTCTCTCTCCTCTCTCTCTCTCTCTCTCTCTCTCTCTCTCTCTCTCTCTCTCTCTCTCTCTCTCTCTCTCTCTCTCTCTCCCTCCCTCTCTTCAATCCCCCCCCTCTCTCTTCCCACCCCCTTCCCTCTCTACCCCCCACTCTCACGTCCCTTTCTCTCCCCCTCCCCCGGCCCCCCCTTTTCCTTCCCTGACTCCCGGGTCCCACCCTTCCCCCCACATCCCCCTTGCGTCTCCCGCTCCCCTTTCCCCCGGGGGGGGGGGGGTAGTGGAGCGGGAGACGCACGGTTACGATATCCATCGATGGCTGTGTGGGGTTAAGGAGTGTTCTTGTAAGGTAGGCCATAGACCTACCAGCCCCCCCTTCACCTACCCCCAACAATCACATGAACATTCAAGCCCACACGCATGCACTCGAGCTCCCCCCCCCCATATAATCATGATCAGGGCCCCACTTCACCGACCCTCAACAATCAGATGAACATTCAAGCGCACAGGCATGCACTTCCCCCGGGGGAAGAGTGTGGAGGGGGGCCCCCCCTCCACACACACACACACACACACACACACACACACACACACACACACACACACACACACACACACACACACACACACAAAAGCACGCACGCACGCACGCGCGCGCCCACGCTCAGTGTTTGCAAGCCAGACAGGGGGCCCTTGGGGGAGAATTCTTTCGAATGGGGGAGGGGGGCCGTCTTCCCCGACAGAGGGAGAGAGGGAGGGAGGGAGAAGGGGAGAGGGAGAGGGAGAGACAGAAAAGGCGAGAAGGCAATTGAGAGTGTGTTAGAGAGAAAAGGGGGGGGGGGGAGCCCTACTTGGGCCGACGACGAAAGATGTCCCGGAGCAGGCTCCAGAGTTCTCTTCCGGTGTGGGTTTTGGCCGATCCTTTGCCAGTTTGACCTCACAAAATATCTCCTCTATAAATCTATATAAAATCGTAGCTTTGATTTCATTGAGGGGATATTTGTAGCGAAAGGAGTTCTCCAGCTGCATGTACAACACTTCTTTGATTGCACAGCACTAGTGTACTTCTTTGATTGCTTGTTGTGCTTAGAAGATATCTACATCTTTGCACATGTGAACACGGTGCTGAATTAATGCTGTAAATTGGATTTCAGAAAGTCAAGGGCATGCCTGCGCAGGGCTTGTTGGGGGTTGGGCCTATTTGCACGGACGTGCCACCCCTTGGTTGACTTCAAGCACTTCTACCAAAAACTCCCATGACCCCTGAGATCTCTAGAGGCCCATGAGGCTCTAGAGATCTCAGGGGTCAATGGATTTGGTTTTTAGAAATGCTGTAAGCCAACCTTGAATGGGTGGCACGGCCTTGCAGTACTATTACTGTTCTAGTTACTGATCAATGCTTATAAGGCTGATGTAATCCTTGCGCTGATAGGCATACATATGCATACGATCAACAACTATAACATAAATATTTTCAAGATAACATCTAAAGCAACAGCCGTTTGTGTTTAGATACGAATATGGTTATACAACCCACTACTGTTGGGGCCACTCACCGCCTTGTCTCGTTGGTCGGTTGACTGAAACCTCACGAACCCAAACTTTTTCGGGCCTCCATTGCTGCAGAAACAAGGAAACATATTTAATAAATATTTCTACCTAGGCATGTTCACACGAAGTGCGTGTACAGCAGTTGCGGGAAGCGATCGGAAAGGTAATCTGGACGACCAGAATTTTCAAAGAACCCTCCCCAAAATTCTATTGTAATCAAAAAAGCAACCTAACAAATATAACATCACGTCGCATCCCTCAAAGGTTTCCTCCGTAAGTTTCCATTTGTGCTAAAGCACCTCCGGTTTCTAACTTACCCGTTATGATAGCGGGGTATGTATACATCTACAACACCACCAACGGTACGGTTAAAATAGTCCCTGATGATTTGTTCGCTTGGACCCGGGCATGTATACCACCGGATATAGATTTCGTGGTTTTGCATCTCTCCCCCCCCCTCCATGGGCGGCCGCGGTAAGAAGTCCACTAGACCTGTTAGAGTACGTACTCCAGAGTATTATAGTCCGGAGATAACGAGAATACAGATGGTATTCTTATAAAACAATTTCCTTGCTGTCTCAACGTAGTGCCGAGTCTGCACTGCCGACTGGAGTGGCGGCACGCGGTAGGTTTCTGCGGGCCCGGCGGGCTATTGCCGTCCCGGAAGTTGCGATTGATCAAATGGGCTGATCAGTTGAGATCGTCATGACGTAGTACCCTTTTTGTGGTTCGGCACAACTCACGACTCGTCACGAAACAACGCAAATTTATGACAAATCAGTAATCTTCGCAGTTTAGTCTGAACTGGACTAATAATTTGTCGCAAGTGAGATGGTAAATTAGCATATTTAGGCTTACACTGGCGAAGCTTCGCAGTCTGGCTTTTCTGGAAGTCCCTGAAGGATGCAGCAAATCCATCCCTACAGCAATCAATCTCTCAGATCCTACACCGTGGCAATGCGGCAGCGAGAAAATTTTATTTTCCACAGAGGGTTTAGGACTCTTATCATTTTTAATCCGTGGGCCTGTTGGATCTGCAAGATCCCTTTAAAGTCAATGTCAAGTATCAGAGATAATTATGTACACAAGTACATCATTCAAGTAGATGAACCATTAATGTGTGTGGATCTGCAAGATCCCTTTAAAGTCAATGTCAAGTATCAGAGATAATTATGTACACAAGTACATCATCCAAGTAGATGAACCATAAATGAACCATTAATGAACCATTAAATATATTTAATCATCAACACCATGAACAGGACGAACTTGGGTTGCCTAGCACCTTCGTCGAGGCCTTGCACGCTACGCTAGATGTAACGGTCTCCTATGTACTTCGAAGTGGTGAACATATATTGGGGCTTGGCCACGTATACGTGTCGACGGTTCCATCCAAGGGTCGTGTCGATCCTCTGTCTGCCATCCAGGGGTCGTTACGGTACTCCATCTGGTGGGAATCCGAACCTTCTGGAGGCCAGGGCCTTGTGGGTGGAGCCGACATTCATACACAGTATTCATAGTTGCAATACGGGGTCAACCTTTGTGACAAGCTTCGATCGTCTCATATCCATTCCTTCCGTGTCTTATACTAGATAGTACACGTGTTGGCATTAAACTAGGGAATAGGCATGGCCCGGCAGTACTAGTCTTGTCTACTATGGGGGTTCCACAGTTGCAAGGATGTCCCCTTAGGTTCACATTTTTTGAGTCGCTAGCGGATGGCCTCCTTAGATACCTCCACGCTCGTTGTCCCGGTACTGGTATGCTGCTGTTGGATGAAACAGTCATAGATACCTTCGGACATGCAGATGACTTCACGCTTTGAAGCGAAGAATTCTGGCTTCAAGTCAAGATCTCTCCTCTAGAGGACCTCCAAGTGCTCATTGATGCTACTCAAAATTGGTGCATGGCAATGAATATGAAATTGAACAGGTAAAAGACACATATTTTGAACGTAGGCCCCGACGGGGCTTCGGGGAGCACACCTTCTAACCGGAGAAGATGGGATTGAAGAAATTGTATCCTATACAGGTGTTCAAGCCATCCGCGACATGGTTAATAGATTTGAAATGGGAAAGTTAGAAAGATTTTTGACCTTCGAGATAGAATCTCTCTCTTTGGAAATTCCGCCGCACCCTCATCGATTACAGTTTTATGCGACGGCAAACCCATTGAGGTCGTTGAGGGCCCCTCAATGAGGGGCTAAATACTCGGGACCTGCACGTCCATAGATTGGACTTGGTGCTAACATAGCAAGGCCATAGCTAATCTAGCTAGAACAGCGATTCTGGATGGCCTGGGTTGATCTCATGAGAATATTATGAGACTGTATAACCCATATGATCATATGGGTTATTAGCAATTTTTGTTGTAGGTAATAACCTAGATTAGGTAATAACCTATCGAGACTTACTGTTGCAGCTACTCTACCTATAGGTTAGGTAATAACCTATGGAGACTTACTGATGGACTTATTCAGAGGTATTCTTCTGACTACTCATGATCACGTGATCACGGGCACAACAGTCATGCCTTCCAGGCTGACTTGGCAGGCACAACACTGTTGTGTCCTAGGTGTAATAACTGCATGCGACTTCCAGCTAGTGCTAGGAACTTGGCTGTGAAGTGACATATCTCTATGATAGACGGAATTTCACCTTATGCAACTCCGTAGAGTGTTAGGAGCGGGAACACATTGACTAATTGCAGCATTGTTAGGAAGCACTCAGTAATGTGCACGTGGCATCTCGTAGCTTTTGTTTTTGGACCTCGAACACGTATTCGAGGTCAGTCAAACAAATTCTCAGACGGGCGGCTGACGCGCATGTGGCGCCACGTCAGTGTATTGCTTTGGGTGAACAAGGTGTGAGTCACACCGTGTGATCCTAAATGAACAATGACTAGGACTCATCAGAACTATTAGCATGTCAATCTAAGGGTATTCTGTACTGGAGACCTGAGGGGCCCCAACTGTTATCGAGTCCCCTAGGCGCCAAAACACGGTCGGACATTAAAGTGCTCGGAGTGTCAGCTCTGGCATTCTTTGCTTGGCCTTTATGATCATGAAGGCCATCCTCATGAGCCACGTTCGAGCGTCCTGTCGTTGTGAAGCAAATTGAACTTGCATCTTGTCATTGCTGTTGAAATTGCTGTTAAGACAGTAGAACATGTTTTGGTAGCAGCATTGAATGGCGCTCTTCCCTGTCTGATTGATTCAAACCTGACGTCGCGCCAAAGGGTATGTTCCATCCGAAAACACTGAGCAGAAGCACCAGGCTCTTGAATACAAATGTGTTTACAGTATTGCAAGTTGCGAGTGGCTAAAACGCAGTGTTGGCGGTAATAGGTGTGTTGAGGTTCAATCTCACTGACCTCCGCAACACATATTGACACCTCTGTTGTGGACATTCCAGGTATTGAATGTAGTTGTTATTTGATTAGATACGTATCCCGTATACCCGCTGTGTGTTTAGATGATTGTTGACAATCACAAGTTATGCTGTTTTACCATAAAGGAGAACGATCCTGTCGGACACATGTCTGGCACGAAGTTTATCTGCCAAGTTTTGATGAATTTAGTACATGTGAGATACAATCTATCAGTCGTTTAGATTGTGGAAGTGTGACAACTATTAATGAAGTCATATGTAAGATTCTTTAGTTGGCCTTCATGAGCCACGTCCGAGCATCCTGTCGCTGTGAAGCAAGTTGAACTTGCATCTTTTCATTGCTATACCTATAGCTATTGAATTTGCTGTTAAGACAGTAGAACGTGTTTTGGTAGCAGCATTGAACGCATCCTCACTGTCTGATTGATTTAAACCTGACGTCGCGCCAAAGCGTGTGGTGAGTTTCAAGCTCACTGAACCTCCGCAGCATACATGTAAAAGGTTATGGGCAGTGGCGTATCCTGTAAGCAAGCAGACAGGTCGTAAGTTCGTGCCTCTCCAGCTACAGTCCTTGACGACTGTCTGCTCTTTAGACACATGCAACTGCATGAACAAGACTGGCATCCTTATGTGCCCAGTATCTTTCCAAATCACTTGCTCGACTATGCGGGGATCGCAGCTTTAATAGTCCTTTCACACTAACGCGTAATCTAGATCAGATTGTACCTTATGTTCGAAATAGACCTCATCCGAACGCGTCTCGAGGTACCTTATGTGGATAGTGGACCCGTATCCTAATAATGTACATTTGAAGATCACCTAAAGCACAAGGCATTCTATAATGTATGTTCACAACTCAACAATACATTGACACTGTAGTGTATTCGTTGGAGGATGCCGTAATTGTCAGCGGTACGTATGCCGTCAGAGGGTCACTTCCTGTGAACACCACCAAGTACTCTCAATGTCTATATAGACCAGTGCTCGCACTGCCGTCTATATCTGCCGACTGCTCTCCGATCAGGACACCCTTGGCCCTTCAGCAGTCCCAGGAGTATAATGGCTACTCCCAACCAATCGCTATAACCAGTATGTAACTCGTCACACACAAATAGCCTTACTGTTCGCACAACAGTAACATACAAGCAATGCAGCTCCTGTATTGAAATGAGTTTGACAGCAGTATATCAAGCAGTCCTTCAATACAGAGCAAACACTATTCAGCTTGGAGCTCGAAGCCCAGATGCATTCCACACCCCATCGACTCGTTACAAATGGTTTACGTATATTTACCTGTGAACACCACCAAGTACTCTCAATGTCTATATAGACCAGTGCTCGCACTGCCGTCTATATCTGCCGACTGCTCTCCGATCAGGACACCCTTGGCCCTTCAGCAGTCCCAGGAGTTTAATGGCTACTCCCAACCAATCGCTATAACCAGTGTGTAACTCGTCACAAACAAATAGCCTTACTGTTCGCACAACAGTAACATACAAGCAATGCAGCTCCTGTATTGAAATGAGTTTGACAGCAGTATATCAAGCAGTCCTTCAATACAGAGCAAACACTATTCAGCTTGGAGCTCGAAGCCCAGATGCATTCCACAACCCATCGACTCGTTACAAATGGTTTACGTATATTTACCTGTGAACACCACCAAGTACTCTCAATGTCTATATAGACCAGTGCTCGCACTGCCGTCTATATCTGCCTGCACCCGAGCGTTACGATTTACTTGTGGGTTCATCAGTGTCCATAAAATATATCTAAACCATATAAAACACACACGCAACCTATCCACATATGTGTACGTACCGACTGCTCTCCGATCAGGACACCCTTGGCCCTTCAGCAGTCCCAGGAGTTTAATGGCTACTCCCAACCAATCTGCACAATATGTGGATCATCAGAGATCAAAACAAAACAGTTGTTTAACCAGCAGGAGCAAGCTTGTTATACGTATCTGTACTCACCGCTATAACCAGTGTGTAACTCGTCACACACAAATAGCCTTACTGTTCGCACAACAGTAACATACAAGCAATGCAGCTCCTGCAACACAAGACACATGTAATGTTTCATTATCAGCAGAAACATCAGTATGCATGTGCTTAAAGCCTGCGATCGCAGCCACACGACTGCGACCGTTACCCTTGCCAACGATCGCTGCTTACCTGTATTGAAATGAGTGTGACAGCAGTATATCAAGCAGTCCTTCAATACATAGCAAACACTATTCAGCTTGGAGCTTGAAGCCCAGATGCATTCCACACCCCATCGACTGCCAAGCTTGCTCGCGATCTGGCGTTTCTATGCCTTCTGATCGTAACCGGCGGTAACGGTACAGTTCCTTTCGAGAGGCTGTACCGTACTGCATGGCCACATAAACAACCCTGACTTGGCCCTATGCCAACGTGTAGCTCTATAGCTGCACCAGGGATCTCATACTTATACACGTGTACACACTCAATGGAGTCTTTACCTTGTGACCTTACCGTCACTAGTACAAGACCTGTACTGCATGGAGGTCACTATATGATCAACCTAACTGAACATAATACATTACCCTTAGACACGCAATCAGGCGCATCCTCTTACTTGTACTCCACACATGGAGAAGTTCAAGTTATACAATGTTTCCTAAAACCTCTTGATAAACTGATAGCTCCCCTGTATCTAGTACGTTTGCCATCACGTATCTATACGTACCTATCAGTTTATACAACAGACACCTCTGTTGTGAACATTCCAGGTGATCTCTCTGCCCATAACCTTTCACAAATTTGAATGTGATATATCCATGTCCTTTATGTTAGACTTGTACCTTGCATGCCTCCCTCCGCTCATCTTTTATGAATGCGAGGTTTGGGCCGTCATAAAGACATAAAAATGTCTTTCAAGGGTACACCCAAGCACTTGATTAACCTGTACAGGAATAGCCGTATATATGCTTTATAAAGCATAAATTCACTTTGAACATCTATAATCCGGACCTGGGCCTGGTCTGGTCCCTGCATCCGTCAGACAAAAGTCCTGCCAAGCTAGCTAGTGCAGTAACGAGTGCAGTAGTTGGCCATAATGTTTTGCGCATGTAAGAAAAGAAATGTCACACATTTTACGCACAAGTTTTCGGCCTTCTCTTCTTTCTGGACGCTCGACCCTGTTACGTCTTTGGATCAATTCTCCGGATTTCGAACCTGTGCTGCACATTCTGAGCTTTGGCAGTCAGATAATTGACTATTCTTCTACTTGTAAATAGAAGAATGACACGTATTATTTCTCGGCAGCATGAAGGCTTCCACCGTGAAGGTGGCATCGCATATGGGCCTGTGGGTAACAACATTTCAAATGCTCCTTAGACCAGGATACTCGACACCAGGGCATGTCTATGAAAACTAGGGGGGCCATGGAAGCAAGTCACACTTGACAGATTCCCAGTCGTGCCGGCCATTCCACAGATCGTAGCACAACCTAAACGTGACTTTGCCTCGTTTAAACATAATCTACCCAGTTGCAATACAGATACACCGGCGAGTTGTTGGTGTACTGCAAGGCTGAATCCAGATAGGAATCGCTGCATTCTGCCCCAGATCTGGTAGATTCATAAGGGTGTACATGTTAATGTAGATGTTTGCACGAAGACAATATATTACCCCCCTGACACGTTTTGGCACATTACCTTGTTTTACGGAATTGCAATCCGCACATCCGTAGCAGATCCGTGGGCATTAATGCCCGGACTTCCGTACAATTTGCCAACACTGCTTCTTGGTTCCTAGCATGCCGATGGCATGCCGATGCTGATTCGCGAACACAAAGAACCCGTGCACGTCATCGTTATACGCGGTAATGCAATCTGTTGTAACATGAAGAAGACGAACAGAATTGTCAGCACGGCAGTTAACTGGCTGGTACACCGGCTGTTTCACAACTTCTTAACCCAATCCGAAGTACCTGTGCACGGCTTCAGATCAACGTAGGTCAGTGTGTTGAGCCTACAAAAGGCAAAAGGCAAACTGGGACGTTCATGCAAGATGGGGTTAACCCCCCCCCCCCCCCAAAAAAAAAGAACACGCCTCACTCCAAACCATTTGCCGCATGATACGGTCCATGAACTGACCTGGTGGGTCGCTGCACAGAAATATGACGCAGCCTCGCCACGGTCACTTCATGGCTTCCTCTACCAAATTCTTCCATATGCATTCGGTAGCCGCTCCAAGATGCTTTCCCCTACCAGTTGGGAGGGGTTACCATTTGACACACATAACGGGCCAACCGGGTTGGGCTGCGGTGCCAGGGAAGGAACATGAATCACCCCCGGGGTGTGACTTCCTCTTATGCAATCCAATTCCAAGAAGAACCAAGGCCCGCGGCCAAAAGGAGTTGCCCTGCGCATGCGACATCGTTTCTGGTATCAATCGTGCTCCTGCAAGCCTTAAAAAATGTAGCTCCACAGGCTCGCTTCCACCTGTAACATAATCACGGAGGAATTAGAAATCTGCAACGTTTTTATCAAGGCAAAAGGCACTCACTGACACAAAAAAAGGCAAGTAGATTGAAAAGAGACCCACACAGCAGGCACAATGCACAAGGGTGAGTGCATCATTGGAGGTGAAGGACAGATTGGGTGGTGTAAAACACTTAATTGAGGTGTTGAACACTTAATTGAGGTGTAAAATGCGAGGTGTTTGCACTGAATTGACTCGAACATACATGTAGCACATAAGCAGTCAAGCATATATTCAGCATATAATTATATTATACTGCATAATTATTATACTGAATAATTATACTGAATAATATATAATACTGCAAATGTAAACAACATAAGTACAAACAAAGCCTAGGAAACTTATATGGATGGACAAGATAAAGTTTCAGCTGGCTACGAGATCAGCAGCTGCCTCACAGTACCAACGTTGGTACTTTTGGGAGTTAAGTCCAAAAATAAATGCATTTGATTCCAATTTAAAATCTAGAGAATGCAAAATGTGTCCCATAGAAAGACCGGTTGATAGCAGAGTGCATCTCCAAACATGCAGCCTGTGTAGTCCCGATTCCCGCCGGCACCAGCAACCTTCCCCAACACAGATGTCGAACCATGTGGAAAGTTCTGGATCTAGCAACCATAGAACCCAAACGCAAGTGTAGATATATATCAGCATACACAACAATACGCGAGAAATCAGAACACGTGGCCACTTCAAGACGTCTCCTGAGGGCACACCAGTACTCGTACCGGCTGGCATGTACTGCCCAACACAATAGACAAGGTGGTCCACCGACGACAAGGACGACGTAATGACTACACGTAGAAGTACAAGTCAAGCCCCAACCAACCGCTTAAGAAGAAGGGAGAGGATGGGACAACCAAAAGGGGCCATTGGGTGAGCCGGCTGCTACAAACGTTCAATAACTATGCTTTTCAGCACTGCAAGCTGCATCGCCGGCAGTGGATAAGGCTTGAGGGAGGTAGGCTAGCATTTGAGCTGTGGATAGTACGTAGAGGTCTTTGAAACAGGGCAAGCACAACTAGTAGACCTAAGGCAAAACTTGAAATTCAGTATGAGGACAGTAGTTGAGTACCTAGAGGACGCTGCAGTAGCCACACACCCCAGGGGTGATGTTGCAGTACATAACTGAAACAGTAGGCAAAAGCAGCATGCAAAGGCAAGGCCACTGCTAAGAAGGATCAACACTAGAAGGACAAGCGGTCGTAGATATGGCTCATAAAGATAACAAACTACAGGAAGAAGACTTTCCTGAGAAAAGTGTTCGGCAATACCAATATAAGCAAAGACACAAGCTACGGTTTTAATATGGACACCCCTCCAACGTAGTACCAGGCAACGGACATCATTCCTGGCACACTGGATAGTCAAGGTAAGGCTGAAGGCCCCAAAACCTATGTACGTTGCGTTCAACACAGTTTTGAAAGCCTGCGTGAGTTTAGTCTGTTTAAAGGATTGAGGGTGTTTATCTCAGGGGTACCGGGCTACCACCATTGATCGGCCATGTGGAAAAAGTGCGGATGTTTGTCCCAGAGGTACTGGGCCAAACACCATTGAGGGAGAAGCCTGAGCCATATGCCCGAGTCCCCCAGTCCAACCGGCACCCACATGATCCACCACCACCCTCCGGCCCCCCAGGGAAAGGCTACCAATGCTGTCCTTAAAGTTGTCTTTGGGATCGTTCGCAGATGCAGTACATGCTGTACATTACATCTCGTTCTGTACTGCCCATTCAGACAAACACCTCCTTGAAACGGAGGAGACATCCTTTTGGCATACTCCTGACATTCTAGAAACTTAACAAGAACACCTTGTTGTTTGATGCCAAGGAAATACTGGCGCAAAACAAAGTGCTGTGCTCTTCCCCCAGCCCAGTGCGCACCAGAACACCCATGACAGTGTCAAGGCGATCAAGAATGATGCACTCAGCAATGAAGTCTTGCAACGAATGTCATGAACAGAATCACAAATGCAAAATTTTGTTTGAAGCCGTCAAGCCATCTTGCAGGTTACAAGAGATGGGATACTGGTATGCGCATGCGATCCACATACTGGAATGCGCATGCGATTCATTCTTTATGAAGGACGTCATTGACGCAGTTCACCCATAGTCTACCTCAGTTCAATGTGTGGTTGTTGATCTTAATAAATGGGACGACAGATTTCCGGGGTATTGTATGCATGGGGTCTGCGAAGTTATGGACGATGGGAGACTTTGCATTCATAAAATTGGAACGAGGGTGTGGAGGTGCATTGCTAGCTTTG
>KV908491.1:62500-65000 GCA_002005505.1 Botryococcus braunii | reverse complement strand
GCGGGGCGGGGTGGGAGGTACCTGCTCAGTTTCAAATGTTTAAAGCAATATGGGGAACGCTCCGGGGTCTTGCTTTGAGGAAAATAAACGTCATTTACCTGCTCAAACCACAAAGTGTCTCGGTGTGTCAGCTAGGTGTACAGGATTCTAACATATGTTGTGAAGTTTGTAAGGCTTGTTTAAGGTAAGACTTAAGGTTGCAACTCAATTGAGGATTTAATATCTGAAGGCTATACAAATGTTCCTCCCAAATTACTTTCAGATGCCTGGCTTGCATATGCATACCGTTCCGTAGTATGTGTCAGAGTGGTCCCAGATGTCTTTCTTCGTCAGATCGCCTGGCACGTCTTTCATGTGCAGTCGTGGGCCCTGCCCATGTCTGCTTGATACTGGGTGGTTTGCACGTCTTTGCCCTGCAACACGCCAAGAACAGAATTTCCGTCATGAGGATCGATCCTCATGACATCAAGAACACTCGAGAGTAAGTTCAGCAGCATACTGTGACCAGTTTCGTAAGAGGATGGCATGCGCATGTATTCTCGGCCATGATTGTGAACCTGGACATCGGCCGAACATCGGTGTCCTCCGGTGTGGAACTCTGAAGTTGAGGGTAAATGCTTTGAGCATAATATCAATGACAGTTGCAATCATGCGACTGTCATTAACATATGAACAATGCGTGCAAGGGATGCAGTTGTAAACTTCCCGGTAGAAGTTAGGTAGTCCACACAGACTTTCGTCCTTCATCCCAGAGATACAGACCTCATTAGGTGAAACCGCCCATTACAAGATTATGTTGGCCAATGAAGTAACAACCACGAGTTTGAAACTTTGGGACATCCACATATATGACCCTCTTCCCCTTTTTAAAGAGACGAGACCTGGGATTCTAGGTTTTCTTTTTACATGCACATTTTAAGTAGCAAAGCCTTGGCCGGGGCAGTTTCTCGCTCGTCCTTATTTTGTTATGTTTTCATGTCAGTTCGTTTTGGGATGATACTGATGTGCCTTTTCGTTTCCAGCTCTGTTTGTTTTTGTTACCCTGAACATGTTGTATATTATTTTTATCTCCTCACACTCTTTTGGATGTTCAATGTCTTAAAAGTACGTGCTTCGTCATGCAAGCCCATATGTCATGCATGAATGTAGATCTCTCTCTCTCTCTCTCTCTCTCTCTCTCTCTCTCTCTCTCTCTCTCTCTCTCTCTCTCTCTCTCTTCTCTCTCTCTCTCTCTCTCTCTCTCTCTCTCTCTCTCTCTCTCTCTCTCTGTGTGTGTGTGTGTGTGTGTGTGTGTGTGTGTGTGTGTGTGTGTGTGTGTGTGTGTGTGTGTGTGTGTGTGTGTGTGTGTGTCCGTGTGTGTCTCCCCCCCCCCCTCTTCCTTTCAAAACCTCCCCTCCAAAGGGCCCAGGGGCGAAAGGGGGAGGGGCGCACAAAAGAAAGGGCTTCTTTGTCTCCCCCCCCCCCCCCCACCTTATTTGTGCGCCCCTCCCCCTTCCCCTACCCCTTCCGCCCCTCTCCCCCCCCTCCCGTTTCTTTTTGTTTCGTTCTCTCCGTGCCATTCGTTGCCATGTCCCTGAACTTTTTCAGCCATATGGATGCATCACCTTAGGTCTACGGCCCCTGGATTCCTAATACCCTCATGCAGGATTCATGTGCGGTTTGGATGGGCTTCACTTTTTGTTCTAATGTGACGAGACTGGAGGAGATCGAGGAAGAGGACAGGGCAGCTTTGATCGCAAGGACCAAGACAACAAAGAACCCACCAGCAGATAATTATCTTATAAGCAACTCCAATTGTGGCCAGGTCTATGGCCTACCATAAAAGAAACGCTCTTGAATAGAGGATTATAACCCCACACGCTTACGGCCATCCTAACGGTGCGTCTCCCGCTCCCCTTCCCCCCCCCCCGGGGGGGGGGGTAGGGAAGCGGGAGACGCACGGTTACGATATCCATCGATGGCTGTGTGGGGTTTAGGAGTGTTTTTTCTAAGGTAGGCCATAGACCTACCAGCCCCCCCTTCACCTACCCCCAACAATCTCATGAACAGCAAGCCCACACACATGCACTCGAGCTCCCCCCCCCCCCCCCCATATAATGATGATCAGGGTCCCCTTTTCACCTACCCTCAACAATCAAATGAACATTCAAGCGCACAGGCATGCACTCCCCCCGGGGAAGTGTGTGGAGGGGGGGCCCCCCTCCCTGCCCCCCTCCCAACACACACACACACACACACACACACACACACACACACACACACACACACACACACACACACACACACACGCACGCTCGCACGCACATGCACACGCTCACGCACATGCGCACGCACGCGCACGCGGACTAGAGGATTGCACTGCCCATTCAGGGCATCTTCCATAAGTCCAACTCTCAAGTCAACATTAGTGTTGCTCGAGTTCGTCCAAGCAGAGACCTCAAATTCATGAATATGTGTGGGAATACATCGGAAATCTCATTAATACCTTCTTCAATTTCCT
>KV908491.1:52500-60000 GCA_002005505.1 Botryococcus braunii | reverse complement strand
TGACTCTTGGCCTCTCCTTTGCCAACTCAACCCTACATTCTTTGCCGCCGATCAAGTAAAAGGTCTTCTTCAGCTGCATGTACAACACTTCTTTGATTACCTGTGTTGCTTAGCAGATATATCGATAGCTACATCGATGCACATATGAACGCGGTGCAGAATTATGGCTGTAAGTTGGACATCAGATATGTAAGCTTACATAACCTTAACCTAACATAACCTTAAGGGCTAATTAGTTATAACAAGGGCTACATAACCTTAACCTAACATTACCATAACCTTAAGGGCAGGGCTTAAGCGCTTGTTGAGGCTTGTGCTTGGCTATTCAAGACACCTCCGTACCAGAACAAGGCAATGGCCACATGGATTTGATATCCGGTGGCATTACCCCACCAGGAACTTTAATACGGGGGTCTTTGATAAGCGTAACAGTCCCGAATTCAGTCCCATACCCCATACACACACGGTCCCCAGTGCACATTCGTGCCTGCCTGACACATGTAAGTTAGGCGTCATCTTTTCCCAGCTGTGGCGGTTTAGAAACATTTGCACTACGGCCGACGGCTGGCTTACGGCGACCGTGGACTTCTACCATCGGTTTAGACAGGCAGGATACCCGGCTAACGCTATCTTACGAAGACTTTATAAGACGCTCTATCACTGTGACGAAGGATTTTTCGGAAAGTCTTCGTATTTTATTCGTAAATTTCTTAAATACGAAGGGTTTACGAAGATTTACGAAGCATTTACGAAACAGAGTCGAAGGTCTTGTGAAAGGGGCTTCAAAATGCGAAAATGTTACGAATTTCAAATGAAAGATTTGCGAAAGGTTTACGAATGGTTTCCGAGATTCGGCCGATATTTTTATTTTTGCGAATGCTTTCCGAAGGAGCTTTTACGAAGGATTTGCGAATGATACTCGACATGATTGCGAAGCTGTGTTCGAGAGTGATTTACGGCGGTTATACGGTGAGTTTGCGAATGGGCCACGATGCAAATAAGACGTATATGCGAAGGAAATGCGAATGACTGGAAATTTACATACGAAGTTACCTTGTCAGAGCCCATTCCCTGAATTACTTCATCCGCCTCTGCAGCTAAGTACAACTATGAAGTGCTAATTATAATATCCTCCAGTAGCAAAGCTACTATCATTTCGACCTGAGCACTACTATTGCACTAGTAAATATCGTGAGAAGACTGACAATCATATCATATATATGACAACAACCTCCAGCTCGTCTCGTGCAAGCTTCTCACACTGTACATGTATTCCTGACTGCCACTGTTGACATTAATGTCAATATTGTCATGTGGAAGTAAGTTGCAGCTGCATTGGGATCCACCAATGAGCACGTGCACTACGTAGGACCACTGTATACATTGTTCAGGATGATATAGCGACACGTGCACCACTGTATACATTGTTCAGGATGATATACCTCCCAATTTCTAAGGATTGCCCTTCCACCCGTATACGCGGAAGTAAAGCTATCTTTGACAGACTCAAGGGAGAGGAAACTCCAATGCTGCTTGGCGAGCTCATATGTACACATGACCTGTGCCGTGCTGCCTTCTTATTCTGTTCCTCCCAAGAGAACTGAGGGTCCGAGACGTGCCCCATTTCCTGGCAGCAGAAGGCACAGGGGTGTCAATAAACTTGCAAGGTTTGATGCATCTTGCTGTGCACGGGCATGACCACCGCACCCACCCACACTCACACATGCGCGTGCGCTCACACATACACACGCTCATGCACATACAGATCTGTCTAGACAGACACACACACACACACACACACACACACACACACACACACACACACACACACACGTGCATGCGGACACAGACACAGACACACACACACATGTGGCACGGAGACACCAGTGCATTCCTGATACTAGCAAGGGGAAAGGTTGGGCAACACAGATCTTAATGAAGGAGGGGGGGGGGGGGGAGGACCTTCTCGGCGGGAGGGGGCCCTTTGCCTTTGGGGAGACGTTTGGGACTGGTTGCTTTTTTGGCAGGCTTTGTTGCAGTGTTCACCCTCTGGCAAAACAAATTTGGACTGTCCGACACTGCTGCTTACATAGCATGTGTTGACCAGGGCTAAAGTGTTACACAGACGACTTGACCTGCAGTCTCCAGACTTGTATATAATATGTGTTGACCCGGGCCAAAGTGTTACCCAGACGCCTTGACCTGCTGGCTCCAGACTTGTGGCTATTTTCCCAGTAAAGGCATATAGTTGAGTCCAAAGAAAGGCACAGAGCTAGTTCCGATGGCAGGTAACATTCAAGGGTTAGGTATATGTGAAATACCTTGGCGTTGGGGGGCGCATTTGGAGGTGGTCCAGGTTGATTTGCTGTCTCTAGTGCCTCTCCTTGCGCACTATCTCCAAACTGTCCCATGACAATGGCATTTCTCAAGTGCTGTAACCCATAAATTACCCAGATATGTTCAGAATAGAAAAATATAAGTAACGCATAAACCCCCAGTCATAATAGCCGTACTACGCGATCAAACGTCAAAGTAACAGCATGCATGCTGTCACTTTCACATGAGACCAGGACACACACACACACACACACACACACACACACACACAGAAAGCACATCACATATGAGGCACAAGCAACAATCTGGGCCTGCTGCCCCTACAACTCATGCTGTAGCATAACTCATGCTCTGGTGCCAGCAAACATCCAGGCACATGTGCAAAGTGCTGCAGTACGAACATAAATAAAAAGTTGACAAATTATTACCAATGATATTTACGGTAACGCGCTGTACGTACATATGTGCATGTATAAACATCCAAGGGGTACAACGCTTTCTCTAATAGTTAACTCTGCTGCAGGCCCAGCTTTTCGCCTGAGCCTTATGAACTTAAGTGGTGCATGTGCGAGTGGGTGAAGTGCAGGCATTGAAAATGACAGAAGGGGTATGTGGGGCTGGGGAGAGTTTGACCAGTGCTAGCAGACCAGGAAGCATGAAGGATAAAATATGAATGAACACTCCACATACCAATAGGGGTGGTGCAGAGTTGGGTTTGAGAGTGAGGGGAAAAGAAAAATAAAGGCGTGCAGGTGGCAATATTAAGTTCACAGTCACTCCCTCCCCCCCCTTTGAAGGGAGCCTTAGGACTTCAAAGCACATCATCTTAGTCCAAGTGAGCACGCTGTTTGTGGAACTACAATACACCCTGCTCACAAACTAATCGAAAATTGTTTTGGGTTGACTTACAGTATTTGGGAAAATCTTTCGCCCAACATATCGTTTGCAATAAGTTTGGGAAGGACTGTCTCGTAACAGAGTTGCGTTGTGGCGCTAGATGCCACAGGGCCCCAGTTTAGTTGGCCAAACCAAGGTGGTTCTGAAGGTAATCCTGCACAAGCCCATTCCCAGCTTATTACAATTTCAGACGCACAATTCGGGCCTCTGACGAATGGAAAAAACCACACCAGATTCAAAAAAGTAACCGTTGGGGCACGCCCCAACGTCGTCACCCAAACGGTAAAGGATGGAGTAGAAATCCATCCACATGTATCCAAGCTCTCTGTCTTTAGATTTTTTGTTTGTGTCTTGTGGCTCCTGCATTGCAGTGAACGGAACCGCACTGTCTGTTTCTGATTTCGCGGGTCACGTAACGTGACAGTACGGCGAGTTGTACGGCAGCTTCCTGCTGGTCCGTTCGGAATTCAGTGGAAGTGGAAAGTATGCAGATATGTGGCATATTTATTAAATTTTACCTTTTACAACGACTGTCGTTTGGCGAGAGGGATCGGCGGAGCGGGCTTAATTCATCAAGACGTTGGAGTGTGATCAGTCCTAGTTTGCACGGTTCGCCCATAGTTGTGTAATCGTTTTTGATGGATGGCTTCGCGGTATTAACTTCGTGGAATGTTTAGGAGTTTTGTTGGATTGTGATGCATTCAGTAGGCTTCAAGGTGGGTCTCACTGGGTTTCGGCGGTTTGGTTTGCACTTGCCTGTTTAGCCGGCTACAAGCAACGCATAGGATATCTGCACTTGTTTCTATTGCTGTTGTGTACCCAAAAGTGACCCATCATGTTGTGCCTGCATGTCGAGGGAGCGGAACTCTCCTGGTTGAGGGCCCAACTTGTACAGCTTAGCTTAAAAAACAATCATGATGCCAGAGAGGAAACGTACATACAGAGCATGTAGCATGCAATGCTGAATGAAGAATGGCAGCAGAGGTGGTGAAGAGTTTTACCTTCCAAGTGCCTTCGATCAACTCAAGTACAGCGTTTACGCCTCTGTCTTTCTCCTCTCCTTCTCCCTGTTCACCAATCTCTCTCTCTCTCTCTCTCTCTCTCTCTCTCTCTCTCTCTCTCTCTCTCTCTCTCTCTCTCTCTCTCTCTCTCTCTCTCTCTCTCACTCTCTCTCTCTCTCTCTCTCTCTCTCTCTCTCTCTCTCTCTCTCTCTCTCTCTCTCTCTCTCTCTCTCTCTCTCTCTGTTGTGTGTGTGTGTGTGTGTGTGTGTGTGTGTGTGTGTGTGTGTGTGTGTGTGTGTGTGTGTGTGTGTGTGTGTGTGTGTGTGTGTCTTAAGGGGAAAGTGGTTGTCCACCCACAGGATTACAAACCACCAAAGTCCAGAGTATCATGTAATGTGCTGGTTCAGTATGTAGAAGATGGCAGGCATGGTTTTTCTGTTGCATTGATTCAGTGCTTTATCAAAGTGAGGGCTCCCACATGTCAGCCGTTGAGGTGGCCATCTGTCACATGCACAGTGACCATTTACAGTCGGAGGCCATTGGCAGTATGTGGGCAGCAGAAGAGGTGGGGAAGTTTACGATTGAATATTACCCTGTCCTGTTTTCTTACATGCTTGACAAGCATGTAATGGCAGGTCCATTGGGAAAGCGTGTATGGATCATGCCCTCCTCCAACATGTCTGGCACATAGCGGGACCCCTTTTTCGAAGTTTGAGCGTACGAATAATGAGAAGTATTTATTGCATACACACATGCATACTGTCAGCGCAAGCTAGCACAAGGTATAAGAACCATCAATGCAATTGCCATTACAGTGACTGAGTTTAGGGGAATGTTCCTTGACATGATGTGACCTTTCTGTGGCCAGGGGACCACAGACACTTGGACATTGCAGCCTGCCACATTCATTGAAATGTTGAAACCTAGTAAGGGCTGGCAACGGTGCAGCTTGAAGTTCAGGGTGTGCACGTTACTTTTTTTCGATGTACTGCAGACCTAATGTTTTCTATAAGGTACATCTTCAGCTCAAGGCGCCAACACGAGCGCTGGACATCAATGCGCGGGGAAGGCTCCACTGTTTTCAGCTAAAAGCGCTGTAACCTGCGCTTGTTTATTTATCATTTGGCCTTGGGGTGAGGAGGGTAGGACAGAGAGGGAGGCAGGCACTTCCATTTTCTGAACAAGAGGGGGGCGGGGGAGCGTTCCACCGGGAAGTTTGAGCTGTGCATGACAGTGCAGTGCATCCATCTGTACAAATCAAGTTGGAAGTGCTTGTCTTTGAAGTGCATTGCTGTCCAGGCCTAGCTAGGCCGACAGGCTGCTGTTCCTGGGGCCTGCATATGGCAGACAATTGGATATGGCAGTACACTAGTGTGCAGCCGAAATTCAAGAGTGTACTTATGGAGTCAATCTGTACAATAATAAGTTGTTTGCATTAGCGCAGCAGCTTAATATGTCTGGTTTAGGTGCCACTTGATGCTTAGTAGATACATTAGTGTGTATCCACGTATGGGTATGTGAAGGACCTGCCATGGTACCTAAACATCACACAAATGTAACTGCAGTATATCTGCCTCTAAAATCTGGCCTCAAATCCCACACAAGGCTACGGTCCCCCACCTTGTACTGCAGTACTGGACTTTTCCTATTTAGCTGAACTTTCTTGACATGACACCATCCGTATACATGTCGTATTCTCACCAGTGAACTCTGCCACGTGCATGGAGCAATATTTACTATGTCAGTAATATGTGCAGTAACATGCATGTCTTTTGGGGTACTCCATGGTGCCAATATAGGCATCCACTACCATTGATGTGTTGATCCCCACCGAGTGCTCAGAGAACAGACATCACAAGGGCATGATGGGCTTCTGGGACACATCAAAAACACATACTGGGTGCATGAGAAGCATGTCTGCAGCATACTCACTCAAGTCACAAGTCCTAAAAAAATACGAAATTTTTACGATCGATTACGAAGGAAATACGAAGGGTCTTCGTAAACCCTTCGCAAAGTCTTCGCAAAAAGTTGGGCCCATCTCGGGTCGGAAAAAATCCGAAACTTTTGCGACGCTTACGAACTTCGCAAACCGGTACGACAGGATTGCGAAGCCTTTGCGACAACTTCCTTCGTCACAGTGTATAGGATGATCGTCCCTTTTTAGGACAGGAGCCACAAGTACTCCGAAGAACGGTCGAAGCCCGCTTTGGTGGTGCACTTGCACCTTGAACGCCCTATGTAACTCCCTCCCGGCGTGTGCGTCTTTCTCATATTATCCGCCAACTCCCGTCCACTTCAAAAAAATGTTCTTTCCTTTCCCTTCCCTTCCCACGTGCCTACATACGCCCCGTACCCTAGGCAGCTAATAATCAACATTCGCCCCGCCCTTTACGCCCCTTCGGCACGTGCACAGATCCGCTCACCAGCCCCACCCTACTTCCACTGCTCGCGGCTCGTGGACCTCCCAGTCTTGGCAGACCGCTGACCAGGAGCTCTGTCCGGTGCAGGTGTGGACCCCTTTAACTTTATGTCGCTCGTGTTGGTTAAAATACTGAGGAAACCCATCTTTCCTGCCTGCCCCGGATGTTGGCGGTGGTCAACCTTTCTACCGAAGCCTCAGTTCACCTCCGAATAGCCTTTCCATATTATTTGTCATGCTATTCAGTTCCTTGCTATCGTATGCAGCATGTATACATGTATGCATCGGAGAGAACATACATATGTATCGTGATGCATCAGATGTATACATGGAGAGAACATACGTATGTTCTCTCCGGTTACGGAGAACAAGATTGAGAGTCATATGGGTACTTTGGGGTTCGCCATGGGGAGGATCTGCCACTACACAGTCAACCAAACGAAACTCTGTCCCCAATATTTGCGGTGCATACGTCTTTCCTGGTTACGCTGGTTTGGCCCTGGTCGGACATAAGGGCTGTTGTGGTTCATACATATTGCCCAAAGCTAGTTTGACTGACACTTAAAATTCGCATGAATGCATAAGGAGGGTATTGCCAAGACACAAAAATACGCTATTGACTTGCATCCACGTACACGGGATTCTGGTTCAGATGCTGATCACATCTGCAATCAGAATTCCCACCCAAATCTATAGACACAGGTACGATGTAGACCCCATAGGCATGTTGCAATAACAGTTCTCACTATTTTAACAGTGTACTCACTAATATAGTGTAAGCAGTGTATATATTAGTGTAAGCATTCCCATGTTAGGGAATACCACCTTTACTTCTATACCACG
>KV908491.1:40000-47500 GCA_002005505.1 Botryococcus braunii | reverse complement strand
AGTCAGAGGGAGAGGCTTATTTCAACACCTCTCGATTGCCTGTGGACCTCTCTCCGCTCTCATTCTGCCAGATTCATAAACTCAAAGTGCAGCCTAGTTTCCCTGCTCTCCATTTGCCACCTCCGTAGTCATGGTACTGCTGAACTCTCTCCCTTCTCCTCTCAAACTATTCCCCTCAAACTTCTCCTCTCAAACTTCTCCTCTCGAACTCTTTGGTATTCATGGCACTGCTGCTGAACTTTCTCGCTTCTCCAACGCTAACTCTTTTGGAAATCATGGAGGTGCTGTCTGAGATGCCGCTACTTGCTTCCAAGCCTGCCACATCCTCTTGTCAGAGAAGATACCCCGGGTGTCGGACTGCTGCTTCATGTGCATTGCTGGAAGCCTGTTTTTGATCCGTTCATGCAAATTTACGCACACACGCCCCCTTTCCCTCTCTCTCTCTCTCTCTCTCTCTCTCTCTCTCTCTCTCTCTCTCTCTCTCTCTCTCTCTCTCTCTCTCTCTCTCTCTCTCTCTCTCTCTCTCTCACACACACACACACACACACACACACACACACACACACACACACACACACACACACACACGCACGCCTCTACACACACACGCGGGCGCCGCACACACATGTGCATTTATCGGTGGTCTAACCAAAAGAGGGCCGTCAGATGGGCTCCGCATGGAGGGGGTTGGGCGTTTGCGGCATTCTCTACAAGTATGTGGGCATGCGCAACCTGCTCAGGCTTTTATGAGAACAGAATGCAGGATCAGGGACTGAATGCCCACGCGCACCGACGAAGCAAGAAGTCGCGCCTTTAACACAGAAGAACGTAACCTGACAGCTCCACACAAAACAAGTGACCCGAGAAAAAAATGATTGTCTCTTTTGATTGTGTAGTGGAATTGTTGCGCCGGGCTGCGGAACAACACCGTGCTCATTAGATGATGTGTTGACTTTCCAAAGCTGGGAAAGTTGAAATCTCGTACTTGCTCTTCCATGGACCTCTACTGGTTCTTCAGGGGATTTCTACTTGCTCTTCCACTGATATGTTTCACTTTTACGTTTTCCTGTGGAGGGGGTTGGGCTAATCGGGTGTGTTGGGGAGGCAGGCGCTGGTGGAGGGTTACCTGAAGCCCTTGAGGGCGCACGATTGGGACCGGGGCGTGCTGTACGCCTTCAGGTCGTTTTCCTTCAAACCCAGCAGTCGCTTCCCGTATGAGCACCTGACATGCCCCGTCCAAATCATTCTGGGCGACCGCGAAATGAGCATGTTGAAAAATGCCACCGAGCACGTATGCCCCCGCTGGCACGCCTTTGCTGCCGCAAGCATTTGCGCCTTGTTTCCCCGTACTGTCGGTTTCGAAGTACACACTCCACTGCGTTCCGGTTGCAAAGTACACTTCAATACCAAGTACACCAGCAAACTGTACTCGCAAAATCGATTTGTTCTGTAGTGATATGGATGAGTGACAGTGAGAGATCTGGTCTGAAGTGAATTGCGCCCCCACTCTTCGTTGCCTGCACGCGGGTGGGGGAGAAGGCGAGGCGCAGGATGGGGGGGAAGGGGGACTTATACTGCCCCGTTCCCCCCATCCCGTGTCTCACCTTCATTGAAGGGATGTAAAATCAACATGGGCGTACATATCTGTATGAAAGTGTCAATGCGTGGTTCCGTTCGATGCATAGCTTGCAATATTGCCCCTCAAGGATGCCGTTGCGAGGCTTGGAGCTGTGCAGTTCGTATGAATTACGCAGGCGGACTGATGTGCAGCACATTGATTACAATGCAGCAGAGGCTGTGGCACACCAATCTGGGCTTCAAGGACTGCCCCAGCCAACAAAAGTTGCGGAGACGTACTTGACGAGGCAAATACTTGAGCGGGGCTCGAACCTGCGCACCCAGGATTCTGACCTATGGAGTTCTGCCCCTAGGCGCCTTGGAAGGACTATCTCTTTGCTGCCACGGCATATATTCCCCTACAGAGAGCACAAGACATTGGTTGGGGCCACGCGTGCACACTCACACACACACACACACCACACACACACACACACACACACACACACACACACACACACACACACGCACGCACACACGCGCACACGCACACGCACACACACACACAATCTTGCACCGACATTCACAACAAGGCTGAAGGCAACATCCTACCAATCACTTGAACCCGCCATTTCATGAGGCTCTGCATGAGAGGCTTCTCGCGGCTTGGAGCATAAGCCGTCTTGTGTTTGCCAGGCTGCAACAAAGTGCTCTCTGATCTGTGGAGGGCAAGCAACTCCTGACAACAATGCGGACAGCAGGCGACTTCCGGGAACGCAAGGGGGAGCGGTGAGAGCGTGATGGCTGTGCTACAGGTAGTGGAGGAGCTGCGAGACAGGCCCGTGGGCAGCACAGAGGTGGTGGAGCTGGCGGACTGCGGGCACGTGCCGATGGACGACCAGCCATCCGCATTGGTGGAGGCCATCCGAAGCTTCGCCCTGGCATCCCTCGGGGCCTCGCCTGCGGCTGCAATGCCTCTGCCGGCCACCGTCCCGAATTATGGGTCGGGGCAAGACCCTGCTGGCTTCCCGGAGACCATCGAGCGGGAAATGCAGGCCGTGGGCTTGGCTGAGTAGAGGCCTTGGGAGCACCCAGAGGGCTGAGATGGGTGCGAGTTGGGAGCTTCAGGTCGTGGAGTAGCCTGATTCGGGTCGTGGAGGGGCCTGATTAAGTCCGTGATAGTAGGTAGAAAGGAGAAGCTGGTCTGAGTGGCTGTGGGCTTGTCTGAGAGGCTCCGTGGGAGCACAAAGAGGGCCGAGATCGGTGGAAGTGGAGAGCTGCAGGTCGGGGAGTAGTCTGATTTAAGTCTTTCAAAGAGGCTGGAAGGCGAGGGTGGGTTCAGGGGCCTTTGGCTTGCCTTAGTAGTCCCTTGGGAGCACACAGAGGCCCGGGATTTGTGTGAGTACGGACTCTTCACTGGAGAGCTTCCAGGTCGTGGAGTTGGCCTGATTAGGTTCCTTTGGAGAGGCAGAAAGGGGAGGATCATGAGGTTGAAGTGAGTCTGGGTTGGGTGATGAGGTGCGTGGACGAGTGTGGGGAGAAATGCGTTAGAATAGGCTTCACTCTTAATTATAGATGCGTTGATTTGGGGCTTCGAGGCTGTAGGTCGCCAATTGGGCGTTGTGAGACTGACTCTGGACAGAGGCTTGCTCTGCACTTTGCAAGGTGCGGGTCGGCCTACGAAATGAAGTTAGTTCGCGCTCGACTTGTGATGACGACCAGGCCTGCCTGTCAGCCTACTTGATGACATAAGAGATCATTCCACTCTCCACGAGGTTTTGCGGTGTCAAAACTTGCAAGCGAAATTCGCAATCACTGTGACTGGTGTGGCTTGAATAGAGTGTGATCCCAGTCTTACCGGTACAGCCCCCATGGCCACATCACCTTGCAAGCCTGATTCTTGCTTATGAGCTCTTGATCAACGGGACATTCTTTAGTAATGCAACTACATGTTCGTGGTAGCGGGCAAACACGCAGATGGATTCTTAACCTTCCCCCCCCCCCCACACACACACACACACACACACACACACCACACACACACACACACACACACACACACACACACACACACACACACACAGGTGCGCGCACGTGCACACGCACATGCACAGGCGTGGGCGCACGCATGCGCGCGCGCGCGCACACACACACACACACACACACACACACACAGAGAGAGAGAGAGAGAGAGAGAGAGAGAGAGAGAGAGAGAGAGAGAGAGAGAGAGAGAGAGAGAGAGAGAGAGAGAGAGAGAGAGAGACGCAGGCCCGCACGCTCACACACTCGCACGTACGCACGCTGGCGCACACTGTCAATACTTTTCCTGACATACCTCTTCCCTCCTCTCAACAGAAATGCTTCACCATTCTCTGATGGAGCGATGTGTTGACCTAGGATCCAGGAGACTATTCCGGGCCATCTGAAGGGTACACCTTCCAGACTATTGTAATTTCTGTCGTGTTCCGCGGTGGACTCTCACCTCTGTCTTGCACTCCGGATCCCGGCCTTTTCACATCGCCTCCACCAGGGGCCCCACCTAGATTGTCGAGACGGCACAAAGACAGCAAGTTGGGGTTCCAGGGACGACCGGTGTCCCAGCTGGCGGTTGCATCAGCTGTACAAGCTTGTATCAGCTGTACAATCTTGTATCAGCTGTACAATCTTTAAGGCTCTCGCCCCATCGTCCCGTCCCGGGAATCTAGAGTCTAGATAGCAAGAACATAAATGTTATACATTCTAGATAGCAAGAACAGTCTAGACAGCAAGAACATTAATGATATACATTCAGAGTATTCTACAGTAGAATCCAGACAAAGATCTCCATGCCCCTTGGAGCCTAATATCCGGTTCATTTGGCTCATAATTCAGGGGTAATCCAATTAGCATCCATATGGGTATGTATGATCACTCGTAGTATAGTAATATATTACGAGCAACCATCCAGCTCCGGATTCTTACATTTGTAAGGTATGTATGGGAAGGCTGTAGCCTTCACAACGCTTTTGGTCACGTGTTCAGCCCTTCTCTAAGACCTGGATTTCATCTGGTTGAGTAATGCAGCGACAGACATTAAATTGAACATAGAAGCAGGTCCAAAGCGCACACCATGTATGCAACAGACATACTTTTTCACCTGACCAGTACCGCCGAGCGCGTAACCCTAGCCTTTGTCGGACAGTGCTTCTCCGTTCTGCATGTAATCAACGACTCAATGCTTACTCAAGTATTGGCAGCGATTGGCCACCAGCTAACTGCCTCAATGGGCGCAACAGAAATTCAATGCGCCCTTTTCAAAGCTGAGAGCTGCCTGTTGTCCACCTTCTCGCCACGTTCAATCCTCTCAGCTCTGCCGAAAAGCATGAAGACAATCAGCCGTAACGCTGTTGTATCTTGCCTTCACCTCCTCCTCCTTCCATCCCATCATGCCCTTTGGGCTGGGTAGATGAAATTCCTTCTTCTTTCTCCACCTCACCCTCTTTCTTTTCCCTCCTTCCCTCCCTCCCTCTTCCCTTGTGCTCCCTCCAAATCCCTTTAGAATCCTCTTTCTCCTCCTCTTTGTGTGCCTCCTTTGTGTATGAGACACGACATTTATGCCATAAAAATTGGGTTATGATTCATTTTGTTCCTCGGTGGCATGTTGTCTTTCTTTGGCGGGAGGACCTTCCGGCTGTTGTTTGCTTTGTTCGTGACTGTTTCGCTCTTCACTCCCAACCTTTGGATACCGTGAGAGCCAATCCATCTCATCAACCGCTAATGGCTGGACGGACGCAGTCATCTTCTTCTTCTAAACGCCTTGTTTTCTTCCTGACGAACTACAGTGGACCCCCTGGGTATCCGACAATCATCCCCCAAAGCAGTTTTGCTCGTCTCCCTTCTCACAACTCCATCTGACAGGCCTTCCGGTCCTCTCACTAAAACCCCTGCTTAAATAATTGGGCGTATATGCCACTTTTCTGGGCTCTCCCCTTCTTGGCTGGTCGGAGATGCAAAGGGTGTCAGGAAACAAATGCTGATCTTCAGAAGGCCCATCGAAGGGATTTGAGCAGGGGATCAGGAAGTGGCAGCCCTGAGATAGTGCCGGATGCCCTGAGCCCAGTCGCGGTGGCGCGAGGACGCGTCAGCAAACGTGAGGCGGCTCTTCTTGTACAGCGCATACCGCAGGATCTCCACCAATCCGGGGATCCCGCTGTTGTAGGTTCCCACCATGTAGTCCGTGTGGGCCAAGATCTCCATGTCAGCAATCAGCTGTACCGTCTGTGCACAGCGCTGAGGCAGTACCTGCTCGTTGAACTTCCCCTGCGAGTGGCCGCCCTTTGGATGGTATGGGTGAGGGGTGTAGATTCTGCAACCCAGCTTCTTGGCTGCAAGATCAGATAGTGCGGCAACCTGTTGGCCGTCGTCGCCCACAATAATGCACGTGCCACCCTGCACCCAGGGCCCCGGCCCGCACTTTGAGTGGCGCATGAGTGCAGGTAGAATCCCGCGGAGCCTCACACAAAGCAGCTCAGGGGGAGAATCAGGGCAATGCACAGCTCTCATTCAACGGGATGGTGGCTGCTGGGGGAGTTGTGTTATGGACACCGAATTGTGGGGGGGAGAGTTGTGTCTGAGGGACCCTATGTGCCCAGGACACCCCCCCGGCCCCCATTTTGCTCAGAGAAAGCAAGCAGCAGGTCAACTGGGATATGTGCGCCAGCACTACGTTCCCCACACACACACACACACACACACACACACACACACACACACACACACACACACACACACACACACAGAGAGAGAGAGAGAGAGACGCACACACACACACACACACACACACACACACACACACACACGTGCACACTGGCATGCAAGGATGCAAGCCCTCATGCATATGTGCGAGCAAACACGCACACACACACACACACACACACACACACACACACACACACATACACACACACATGCGCTTCCGGGCACATGCGGCCACGCACGCACACATGCAAGAACAGAAACACCCATAATCTCAGAGGTCCCCGCTGTTTCACATCATGGCAAACATTGAGGGTGCAAACGAGGGGACGAGGCAGTGGGCAGCGGGGTCCTGAAGCACTGCTCTACATCAATACCAAAACGTGAACAGGCTTGGATACATCCATTTGATTTGGCAAATGTCATTAGAAGTGTACCTTGACGGAGGGCCACGTGGTCTCAAATGTTGAAACCATGTCTTCAGGTGTGGTGAATTTTCGTGAATGATACTCATCCTCGGACACTTTGTCGCCTGCATGCCGGTAAGTAACAAAACCGTCAGCGTTTGCTCGAATACAACTCAGACCCATTCAGGACTTGAAGAGAAATTCTGCTTCGTGAAGCTGTTAACCAGCAATCTCCTAACCCTATTGAAACGCAAAAATGAAGTACAGGATCCAGTGTTTTGGGCAAGGGCACAAATTTTTGCATCACTGCAAATCAGATAGGAGTTGTTTCAGAGTGGCTGTTCACAAGAAAGTAGCAATACTAAGGGATGTAAATGTGTGTGCGTGTGCATGTGCATGCATGCATGCGCGCGCGTTCGCCCGTGTGTGCGCGTGCACTTGTGCGCAAATTGGGAAAGAGTGGAAGTGTGCTTTTTAGAGATAACCAGAGAGACAGAAGGGCAAACAGACAGACAGTCAGGCAGGCAGAGAGATTAAGAGAGAGGACGGGGAAGGAAAGAGTGCAGAGAGAGGGGGGGGGGAGAGAGAGAGAGAGAGAGAGAGAGAGAGAGAGAGAGAGAGAGAGAGAGAGAGAGAGAGAGAGAGAGAGAGAGAGAGAGAGAGGGGGGGGGGGGGAGATAGAGAGAGAGAGAGGGGGGGGGGGGCTGAAGGGAGGCAACATCTGACGGGGGAGAGATAGGGAAAGAGAGACACATGCATGCCGTCAATTTTCTGTGCTGCAAAGCCATAGAGGCCCCCTTTG
>KV908491.1:30000-35000 GCA_002005505.1 Botryococcus braunii | reverse complement strand
GCTTTCTGTAATTTTAGGAAAATCTTGAGCAGGTTAATGTTCCCTCTCAATGGGCAGATCTCCAGCCTGACTCAGGTGGTGCCACACTTGAACACCGCAACAAGCACCTGCTTAAAATTTAGCGTTGCTTCTAAGAGGGTGTCACAAACCAGAAAGCCGTTGTAAGAGAACATCCACTTGCAATCAAGCCTGCACAAGAGGTAGCTCTTCGATTATCCTCGTGATCGTTGGACTCTCGTTACCTTCGGAAATAGCACCGCAGCCCATCGACACAGGAAATGAGGCTCAATAATATTGGAAGTTACGAGGGTATGTAATTAGTGCTCCCACCGAAAACGCTCAGACCGATGCGTCAACGCTAGATCACACTTTTCCCGTACTCATATATAGAGACCTACGCCCGGTACGACCGCTACCGCTTACTCCAACATAGCAGAGAAGAAACATGGTAGTTCAATTCTTGTGCCTGATTTAAGAATGTTGAAAGCCCAAAGATATGACTGCAAATGCGGACTCGCAACATCATGCACCAAGGTGTCTTGATGCCAGTTCGACGCATCCCACGCATCCCACCTGCAAAACGCTGACACCTGCAAAACACCTCCCCACATTCTAGAAGCATAACGCGATACCTTACATGATGGACGTTGAACCTCCTGGCGCTGCCGGGGACTGATGATTATGTTCGTGTTCCTCCTACACCGTAGTTGGAGGAAACTGAGGCCGTACACATGCCGCTCGATTATCGCTCTTATCGCCCGAAATTGAGGCGATAGAAAACATCCGAGTCGGATGATCCGACGCGCAGCTGGTCTGAAACCATGGGAAGCTGAGCATGGGAAAGCGCGTGAAGGTAAGGAAATCGACTAAGAAGCCGGCGCCCAAAGTTACCTTGATCCTCTCTCCTCTCTCTAGTCCTCTGGGCTGGATTGATGTAATTCGTCCCTTATTCTTTCTCTCGGCGTGGCTATTCAACTGCAGCTCTCCAAGGTCTCTAGCCACCAGGTAGCCCAACCATGCCTACACCTTTCGGTCATTGGTGCACCTCTTTCTAGCTCCCGTCCCTCCTCTTCCCTACTCCATCTCAGTCCCCATGGCAGCCTTGCTCGCGTCCTCTCTTCCTTTTCCCTGTGAGTGTATCAATGTCGCATTCCTTGCTTTTATCTCCTCTCTTTGCTGTAAACCTGTCTCCGTTTTTCACTTCTGCAGTGTGCTGTTTCACTGTGCATGATTTGTGTGTGTGGGGGGGGGGGAGAGGGGAGAGAGAGAGAGAGAGAGAGAGAGAGAGAGAGAGAGAGAGAGAGAGAGAGAGAGAGAGAGAGAGAGAGAGAGAGAGAGAGAGAGAGAGAGGGCGTGTGCGCGCGACAGCATGACTGCTAGGGAGGGTACGTGTGCGGGTACTCGCCCAAACATATGTCAGAGCCCAAACCAATGCATGCACAACTACACGTATCCAGATCAATTAATGGCTAACACATATGTATATTGAACGCTTGCTTGAAGAAGTACTTGACGACAGTCATGCCCTTGGGTATGTACATCAACACACCAGGACTATAGGACTGGGACGAACATACACACACACGACCCAGGCCATGGATGGGGTAGGAGGGGTAAGACTGCTGCCGTCTAAGGTTCTTGCATGAATATTTGGCACAAGAACTGGAGTGACTTTTCTTCACCTAAAACATGCGTTGCCAATGAATGACTAGAAATTATGGTTCGAAAGACCTTTTGACCGTTCGAAAGAAACTTGTGAGTTGGGCCTACAGTGGCAATGGTCTCATGATCAATTTCCCCATCTTCCTTTCCAGTGATATTTTCTTTTAAAAGGAGGATGGTGGACGTCAGGGTTAAGTTCTCCTTCCAACTTCTAGGTGCCACTATCATGATCAGGTTCTATCATGTAGTAAAAACAGGAAAATTGCAATCCATTCGTGCAGTTGGTTGCGCAAATGTATACAAAATGAAATCTCTCGAGTCTTGCGGGAGGAGCAATGCTGTTACTTATTAAGTGATCACTCATCATGATATATCGATATGTCATGATATATTAGCAACAACACAGGCCATCACTGCCGCCAAAGCAGCATCGGAAATGTGCACGATGATGGCGATCACCACGAATTTGGTAGCTCCTTATCCTCCTCTCGATCCTCCTCATCCTCCTCCTCTTTCTTCTTTTCCGCCGCCGCTTCCTTCACTTCCGCCTCCTCTTCTGCAATACTGATAAGCAACATCGAGGTTGGACGGGAATGGGCTGCGAACCAGTGTATACAAAAACCTTTAAAGTGTCCAAATCCACGTTGTGAAGGAGACTCGAAGCAAGTGCATGCAAAGCTGATTTTAAGATTCTTTTTAGAGCATGCTTGTCGAACATGCAAAGTTTCTTTAACATGATGCACAAGTTTATAGATCCCTTCTACTACTCACACCAAATCCAGTGTATATGAGTGACAAACAGAATAATTGTAAATCCCTTCTACTACTTCACACCAAATCCATTGCATGTGAGTGACAAGCAGAACGGATGTTGCATCAAATAGTAGTGGGGGACGGCCTATCCGGGATGGAGCGAAATTCCACCAACTCGATCGAGTCCCAGACGTGGGATGTAGGCAGAGTTCAACAACAGAAAAACGTGACGAGCCCGGGTCCCGCGCAACTGCAGACGTGGTACCTCGATTGAGCCGTTTGGGGTTTCCAGAGCGCGTTTATTTTGAATCTACGGGCAATTGATGTTCTGCAGATCTCGACCATGGTATTTCATTCCAACATGGCCCGACAACTAGTTTCAGCACCTTAGGGCAAACGATGGTTTTACCATAAGCAGAATAGTTTATCTTGTTTTCGGTTTTTCACACTTGCGTAATAAGGTTGTTCCCAACCCGAAGGTAAACGCGAGATCGGGATGGTCGTTGATCATTTCAGAAGAATTAATATCTGAATCACGTACATAGTCAGCCATACTAGTATATTATGTTTAAATGAATTCTATGTTTATTTCTGCCAGAGGGAGTCGCCCTAGTGGTCTCGGAACAAAAACTACTATATTAATTGTGGACGTTCGGAACTGCAGTTTCCTCTGCTTATCTCAGGAAATCACCTAAGATACATTGTAGACCAACTCTGCTGCTGTTAAATTAATTGGCATAATGCGTTTATGGGAATCAGCGAAGAGGGTGGACAAGAGTACGCTTCCCCGGTTGTAGGTGGAACGCTGCAGTGACCATAACAGACTCATTGTATGCAAAAGCTGGCAGCTTTACAAAGAACTTTAGAATTGGATGCAATCTGTCGTTTCTGATATTGTGTGCTTCTTGTCCGCGTTCCGATGGCCCGCGCCTGTGCCGCGTTCGGTCTCAATGTCTCGGTCTGTCTCTGTGGCATCCTGCAGGGCGGCTGAGGAACATAGGCGAACCGAGGAAACGCAGACCAAGGCTGGTGAGGAGGGCTCACTTGAAGCCGATGTAAACGTCCGCAAGGCCCGTAAGCGAAGAGCAGGCAACCTGGCTCCGGAGTCCAAGGAGCGGGATTCCTGGAGGGAGCAAGCCAGGGCCAAGAATAGAAAGACGGAGCAGGAGCGTCGGGACAGAATACATGAAGGGTGAGGAGAACTGCTGTCCTGGGATGTTCCCTCCAACCCATCTCTATATCTCTTGTCCTCTCTCCCCCAGTCCATGGTCTGTAGAGTATCTGTGTTCTCCTCTGTCTGGTATCTATATGTATACCAAGTGTTGAACAGCCCCCAAGCAAGAGATAGCACAAGCTACTACAGCATCACATGCAAAGCTAGGGCTATACATCTTTGTCAAGTGGTGCACAGGATGGGTTCGGGAGTGTGTGCATTGCTTTCCTTCGTCCACATTGCCCAATTCTCAGAAAGACTCAACATGTTAACAAGCCACATGTAGCGTAGTCATGATTACCAGAGCCTTTATGGCCAACAATAGGGGCCTATCAGTCCTTTGAAGTGTGTGGAATTTGTTGGCCAAGGAGTATTTTGAGGATCTGTCAGTTCAACCTCTTGCCTGCATGCGCTCTGGGCCGGCACTCACCAAGCCTGAAGGGATGGAGTGGGTGCCCATGCGAAACCTACCTATATATATACACATATATCTATTCAACTGTACATATACCAGGGTATCTATTCTACCTACCCCAGAAGACACATTCTTAGATTCACCAAATTTGCTGTTGTGTAGCAAAGACAGCATGTATGCACATTGAACCACGTAGTCACATGATCTATAATGAATGGCATCAAGCAAACTGCTTCCTGTACTAAGCTCCGGGTGCTGCGCGCACTTCACTCCTCCAGGAGCAGTTCCAGAGGGTTTATGTAAACCTCAATCAAAAGTAAACGTCGATCAAAAGTACCCAGCAGGACAGTTTGTTCCCATGTGGAAGAGCTGACTCCGGCGTCGGTGTCAGGGGGAGCCTACTGCAGAGTGTGCTCAGAGAGGTGCATCCACAGGTACATGCCAAATTTGGCTCCAAGCAGGGACGTTGACAGGCAATACCGACCCGAGAGGAGAGCTCGAATAGGAAGATGACTGTAGTGGCTCTGGATTGGGGGCCCAGGCTCCAAGCGCTCAGGGAGGTGCTTCCGCTGGTACACAGCAAAATGGACCAGCAGCAGCTGCTGCGGCATGCGGCGCGGTACATCACCGCCACAAAGTCGCTTTTGCATCAGGCGCAGGCCCTGGGGGCCATGGCAGGGTGGCCGGAACCTCAGCAAGCTGCGGTAAGCCGACTGCTGTCCCAAGATTCGTACCCCGCTGATGGACTTGGCCAAGGCGTGCGCTCAACCGCCATTTCCTTGCAAGGGCCGCCATCCTTAGGCTCCGAAGGGCACAGCAGTCCCTCCAAGGGGACCAAGGGCCTGCTGGCCTCCGGGCAGGACATGGAGAAGCTGACGCTCCCCCTGGCGGCTGTTGCGCTCAAGGGACAGTTGCCCGGCGGTCTGGAAGGGAGCAGTACAAGCGGTACTAGTGGTA
>KV908491.1:5000-25000 GCA_002005505.1 Botryococcus braunii | reverse complement strand
CTTGGTGCACCTTAAAAGATGGGGGGCTCCGCTCCTCTCTCGTATGCTGTCACCGACTCTCACAGGGATCTCCCTTCCCTTGAGTTCTTTCCCATCATCGCCTCAATCTATTTGTACATGCAACAAGCGCTGGCCATGTTGCCTAGTGCATGGGATCTTTGACTCAACCTGTGTCAGCGTCGACCTCTAACTCGCTGATACACTTATGTCTCCCTGGTTTTGTTCCCAGACAGCTTTTGTCAAAAGCTGCTCCTTGGCAGCGCCTGAAATGCAGCCTGTACAAGGTCTCTGCCCATAGATCTGTTCTTCTATCACTGTGTGCTGTGAAAGCAACATGTTGCCTCCCCGCATGGAAGGGGAGGTATCCCACTGTGGTGGAGGGCGGCTGCATCCCCAGGAAGGGAATAAACACAAAAGGGCTGTTTGTAAGACATACTAGATGTCACCTGCATCGCAAGGTTGTGAATAAACACAAAAAGGAATGGTGGGGGGTGGGGCGGCGTTGCACGTTTCGTCACCTTCCATCTAATCTTGGGCCGTTGGCCCGGCATTTTGAGGCTTGAATCTGAGGAAGAGCCGCGCCTGGCACACTAGGGCATGAACAATTCGAGCAGTCGCCACTCTGCACTTGTGAGGAGATGATCCTGGTGGCGTTCTTGCTTTTTGCCGATGCCCATGATGTTTGAGAGCGGCTTGAGATGTATTTACAGAAGGGGAGGGGCCACCGCAGGAGACGCTCCTTTGGATGACCGGGCTTTATTGCCATCTGAAGGTCAGCAATCGCGGCAGCCCTCTGGACCGACTCGGGGCCTACGTTCTTGACTGCTTTCCACATGGCCTACTTGCCAACGTCATAGAGGAACGGCCGACATTTTCCTGGCTACCCTCTTAACTCACTCTTGACGTACCTTCTGGAGTGCCTTCAGGACTGCCTTCTGGAGCTGTCCTTAGTGTAGTCCTATGCAGCTACACAAGTGTGATCATGAAGCCGGGAGGCCAGAGATTATCTTCAGTCTTCCTCGAGTAGGGCAAGGGTTGTCCTCCCGCTGCCAAAGAAATGGGCAAAGCAATGCGCAATTGGAGGACGAGAGGGCGTAGAGACTGTGTCTGGAACTGCCCACTTCTGCACTTCCGCGCGTTGTTGGTGTGGGAGATGAGGCCAACGCCGTGGATGAGAAGGCTCATCTCCCTGCTATCCAAGGAATCTTGCAAAGCTCCTTATGGGGACTAGGCAGGGGTGTGATTCCCGTCAGTTAGCAAAGATGGAGTAGTAAGCCCTTTGTGTAAGGCCTCAAACATATTGCGGTGAGAATGATGAATTTTGCCCCTGCTTATCAAGAATGTGAGGGGCACCACCCCTGGGGTTTTTGCAAATTGTTTGGCTTTGCGCCCTCCAGACCCTATCCTCGCTGATTATCTGAAAAGCGGATGTGCGGGCTTTTTTCTTTGATGGGGTTTGATCCCCTTGATCAACCCTACGGGCGTCACAGTGGCGCACTCTTGGAGCTACCTCCGCACAAAGAAGTTCGCAAGCAGGCATTTATTAGCGACATGTGGGCCACATGTCGTGCCACATTATGCACGCCGTCATTTCAAGGGCCCCTATCGATAGCGCCCTGCGAAGCAACGAGATCATTCTTTGGGAAAACAGGGCCTTGGAGGACTGTCTTCAACTGTGCCAAGTGTAGGCGTTTTGCAGGAGTGGGAGTGTTTCTGCAGGAGATAGGCCCCCAGAGCTGTGTGTAGTCGAATTGTTGTGATGTTTGGATATTGAGGGAGTTGCTGATCATGGTTATAGGGGGTTGCTGAATCCTGATGACTCCGACGCCCCCCCCCCCCTCCCCACAAAAAGGAGGAATGA
This sequence comes from Botryococcus braunii, assembly GCA_002005505.1. Classification (NCBI taxonomy): domain Eukaryota; kingdom Viridiplantae; phylum Chlorophyta; class Trebouxiophyceae; genus Botryococcus; species Botryococcus braunii. Next base: position 23,139 of record KV908491.1, on the reverse strand, counting down.
TCAGGCAGGCACATGGACCCCGGGAGTGTGTTCAGATGGCGCAGGCACACCCTCGAATAGACTGGGGACGCAATTTTGGTGAATTTTTTGCGTAATTTCAAAGGCCTGCGTGGCACTGAATTCTGTCTCACGCACTCCTTCCTGCTTGTCTCCTCACGTGCTTCCAGAGGAGTGGAAGTTCGTGAAGAGTGAGCATGGGATGTAAGGTTCTCGCCATGATGTGGACGTTCCTCTCCAGCGTTTGCTTTGCAAGGCCCACAATAGACAGGTAGAATGTGTAGAAATTCTTGTCGAGGCTCTGCAGTGCCTTGTGTGCCCCTCCGCTGTAAAAAGGCTATGTTGGGAGGTGTCACATGCATGCCATATATTTGCTTGCATATATGGTTTGCACTGCATGCTGGAATTCTCAGCCAGAGCATATGAAGCCTGGTGGCCTCGTGGCATTCGCTTGTTAGAAGATCCGAAGAGGACAGCGAAACATCAGAACCGAGTTGGAGGACTCTTGTCAGTTTGTTTATTTGTTCCACATCGGAATTTTTTATCATGACCCAGTCTGGTTCTTTGCGATGCAATAGTAGAGCAGGCAAGCGTATGTTACTTTTTTACTGGACTTTCTTTCAAAATTTGGACTACATAATCGGCGCATGTGCTATTGCTAGTTTGCAGCTCGCAGTTTGAGCTTGTCATGGGTAAATTTACCAAGGGGTAAATTTACCCATGGCCATGGCTCTAAAGCTTGTGGTATTTGCCACTTGAAAGGGCTCTGCCAGAGGGCGGGCACCTACAGTAGGGCCCGCGCCAGGGGATAGTAGAGGGTTAGGGGTCGTCTCATATAATCTAATTCCATTCCATTCCATCCCTTAAAATCTAGCTAGATTATATATGCCGCTCTCCCTTCTGGTGGAGGAACGTACCCCAACAAGGTACCTATTTCAATTGCAAACTGAACACCTGTGGAAGAATGTTTCTGGCGAAAGCCACATAGCCACCGGCCCCCTTCTCCTATGCCGTTACATACAAAATAAAATTTACATAGGAGCACTCGCGCTCTCTCTCGTGCGCGGAAACTCTCTGTTTGTGGATGGTCACCTTTCAGTAGCATAGGGAAATACTCTTTATATTAAACACTCAGCAGCTTGAAAGTTGAGAGTGTGTATGTGTGTGTTCTTGGCAGACGGAGCCAGGCAGCTTCCGCCTGAAAGCCTGTCATCATTTAATAACAGGCCTTTACAATACCTAATTCGGGAGACCTTATAAGGGGGCCTGTGTCGTGGGAGAGGAGGGTGGCACTCCTGAATGGCACAGCCGCACAGACCCGGCTTTCCGGTGGCTTCGGGGCGGGAAATGGGAGCTCTGGAATTACAAGTTTATCAATGACTTTATACTGGTAGCAATGCCAAGCCCTCCATGCTATGAGGGCTTCGTCGCATAGGACGTAGCGCCCTGGTCAAGGGATATCCCTGTCCGAACGCCCCAAGGAGAGTTTTTAAGTCTTCTGCACGAAAATGGGACGGGCACAGGACTTCATAAAGTTTTGTGATACAGCCGGAAGAAAGGTGCCCGACTTAGTGAGCATCCATTGCAATTGGTCAGTAAGTCCCGCATGGTAGTACCAGCTCTACATGTTCCTTCGTTGTCTCTCTCCAAATGAGCATTAGAAGAAGTGTAAAGTATGCATGACCCGGTACACACGGAGAAAATAGTCCTGTACATATGTAAGCACCACAAATATTAATACGCCCCCGAGCATTGTTGCCGGGGAACAGCACGGGGCTCTGCCATATCCGCAGTGGGTTGTGGCTGGAACAAGGACACCCGTCACCACCAGGAAGGGGCGTCACCTCTCCCTGTGTCGGCTAGTATGTCAGGAGCAGGCTTGCTTAATTTAAGCTATCGGTTGACAGGATGGGTGATGTGGTAATGTGTAGCAGATTTTGTGGACTACGGAGTACTGCAGTGCTCTGCAGAGGCTGGTGCCATGCTGTTGCAGTATGAGCTTTTTTCTGCAGCAATACCAGAATCTGCTCCGGAGGGATCCCTTTCTTCACAAGCAAGAGTGGCAGATGCTTCTTAAGGGCTTTGACGGTGAGAGGTTTGTCACACGGGCCAAGTCACCACTGTGGCCCTTAACTCCCGTGGCCACTGTTGGTTCGGTCTTTGACAGGGATAATGAGGTAGCTTGACTTCCGGACTGGAGAGCCCACGTGGTTGCCATGCTGAGGTGTCAATAAACTCTATTAGCTATAGCTTACAGCTGATGCGATTGCTAGTACACTGTGCATGGCAAAATATCTTATTTGTGTACTCGTAGTTGGCTAAGTAGAGTCAATGACATGTGATGTATATGTAAATCGACAAGCTTGTCGATTTACAACCAAATAACAATGCTCACACGCATGACGCCTTCGAGAAACTCAGAATGTCACAGCAGCGGAGAAACATATTTGATTGCACCTTGAAGGCCATGGAGAAGCGTGGCCTCACATGAAGAGAAAGATACTTGTCAAAAGCTTTGTCTTTGGATACGAAACTTCCAAATGCTATGCGCCAGCTGGCAGCAGCCACCTTGACAGCGCATATAATGAACCACCTTTCTTCCTGCTTCGAGAAGGACACTGGCAAAGTTGTCGCCAGTGTAATTGACGCATCAATTCAGGGATTCTCCTACTATGCCATTGGGTTGTGCGTGTGCTCATGGAGGGGTTCGCTTTTATCAGGAACGCCATTAGTTTGTGCTTGTGCTCATCAAGGTATGCGCGTACCACTGGCACGCCATGCGGTCGTGCTTGGTCAATTTTCTAGCGGGGCATTCTGCCCTGGAGGAAGTGGGTTACTCCCATGAATTGCTACCAGTCTTTTAGGGAAAAAATTCTCAATATTACTACCGGTCTTGTTGGCTGGCGAAATGGGGGAGCCCAACTGGGGACCGCCACAGGCAGAGGATAACGTGATCATGTGCATCTTGGCATTGGACAGCGCAGGCGCCTTCCAATGTGTTGCTTGTAGGCTTGTGCCAATCCGTCTCACTTGTCACGGTGACGCACTCCCAGTGAGGTAAATGTGCCATGCTTACGACCAGCAACCTTGTGGTACACTCCGTGTTAGTTGTCACAGCGTCACACTCCCAGTGAGGCTAAGCGAGGTAAAGTGCGATGGTAACGACTAGCAGACTTTTCATACAAGATCAGAGACCTGCAGGCTGGGGCTTGCGCACAGATTTGGCTCTAATTTCTCGGGCTTCTTTTGAAGAAAGCACAGTGGCAATTTCTCTATGCAGGTGGTTTAAGCGATTAACAGGCTGCTCCTTCGGGGGCCACAGCCCTGTATGCAGACTGATATGAACTCTTGAGACCGGCCGGTTGCCGGCTCTTCAGAGGACGGGGGCAGATTTGGTAATGTCTATTTCTTACTTTTTGATTTGTGGCGTGATACAGTTTTATTAAGCAGAAATGTCGGGGCTCAATACAGGTTATAAGGCACTGCAATCTGAGCTCATGAAAGTGGCGCAGTACATGCATCCGAAGTGATGCAAGTTAGGTCCCACGACTTAAATATCAGGAGGTGTACGTGAGCTCGAGCATCGACTCTTGAATATGGCTTGGCTGAGTGCATGTCTCCTTTAGGAGGTTGGAGAAGGGGATCTCTAATTGTGAGACGAAGGGGTTTGAATGTGTGTTAGAACGTTGCCCCTCCCTTCCCCTCCTCTTAAGTTCCTGCCCGCAGCAAGTGGGCTGGATATGGTTCTCACGTCGCATGGAGCGTAAATTTTTCTGGGGTAGCGCAAACAATTTTGATGCTGACTATGGCTCATGTCTTGCATAGTTTCAAGTAACCTTCAATATCTTCATGTGAATTCATTGGTTTGGAAGTTTAAGCTTAGGATTAGGTTCAGGTTTGAAGTGGCGCTGCTATTATTGGCATTGCGTGGCTACCAAGATGACATCGTGCTATCAAAGTAAGGCTGCCTTTGCCTTCATAGCACTTGAAATGAATTTGAAGGCGGTTGTGGGGAAAAGACATCCATATTGCCTCCGAAATGCCGTGCTTGGGAACCACTGCAGGGCAGGGTTTGCTCTTCAAACTGCAAAAAGAATCCTTAAGGATGCTCCCTCACATTACAGAGCATCGCAGGAGCTGGATACACATGACTGGGGTTCTTTTCACCATGTGGTCTATGCATGATGTATCTGTTGTTACTTGGCAGGCATTGCAGCAAATCAGCACTTTACCTCCGTTGTGTGCCGAGATTAATATAATATTCTTCTCACCAAGCAAGATTGTCCTAGGGTCATCTAAAGTGATCTTCAAGAAGCGACTAGCGGCAGGCATTCTCCCTCTGGTTTCGTTGGGCACTGGTGCAGCATGCTAACGACGTCTAGATATCCTCACCGTAACCCTGCCTGGTTGTTCAAGTAAATGTACGACCTTAGTTGGCTCTGCTCAAGGTGCAGGGGGTGCAGATGGACATCTTAGATTTCTTCTCAACCACACCAGCCGTTAGTATGAACTGTAACTAAATTACCAATTTGGAGTCTATTTGCCTGACAAGGACAGCAATATCCCTGGCAAGGGGTCTCACTACCGACAACACAGCTGTTGTTCTTCTCTAGACGGGAGAGGCAAACAGCACATGCTCACGACGTCCACTGTGTAAGTACGGCCGGTTGAAACCCCCCATGTTCTGTCACGCACAGTTCAAGGCATAGATTGGCATTTTACCGGTGCACAAGGCTGAAACCAAGGAAATCTGATCGCTTTGGGTGAGCTTAGCATTGGCATTCTTGGCGGGGTTAAACGCTTGTCGATGCTGCCCTATAAGGCTCGATCTGCGGCATCTGCCACCTCACCAAAGGCATTTTGATGCACACACTGTGTTCTTCATCTGACACCTGGCGTGGTTGTCCCAAACGGAGCACTGCACATGTAGAAATGCCTTGTGGAGATACTTGCACGAGGATCACGTATGTGGGGTAGCGCAACCCCAGTTTGCGTGCTGTCTGGTTGTTGGACACCTGTGAAAGCTTGAAGGCCGGCTGTCATGTTTGCAACCAATAAAATCCCCCTTTTGATAAACATCGTCCAATATGCCGTCTTCACATCTTTAGCCCTGTCCCTCTAAAAACAGATAGACCCTCCCATCATCAGTGACAAGACCGGCCGTCATGTGAAGTTCCCGTTCCCAAGGAAACACATTGTTCGATCCCAACGGGCACAATTTGCCTTTCCAAGCGGGTTAATTACCTGCAAGCTAATGTGCTGTATCTGTGATCGCTTTAAACATCTGTTGGGTTGTCATATCAATGCCATTTGCATCCCAACCTCGAAGGAAAATAGCTGAATGTCTTCTGGAAAACGGACGCAATCTCAAATTCAGGGGACAAATGAGCCCCGATCACCAGATTTGCGGGGCAGAATAAGCCGACAAACAGCCTAATCAATCTAACAATTATAAGAACCCCCCTCGGGGGGGGGGGGGGGGGAGGTGAATACCCGTCTTTTATACTTCTGTTCCCCGCCTGCACAAATAGGAACAGCATTGAAACGCTGCCCGGGATCGGCCGCCGATGTGCCACCTAAATTCCACCATAACCGCTGAGTTATGGCCACGAGTATGAAGAGGCCTGGAGCAGAGTATCTAAGACAGCTGCTTTTACAGAAATAGATATCGCACGGGAATGCCAGATCTCACCGTGCACAGAGCTTTCAAATCCCTGGTGTCGCTTTTTTCGGACATCACAGACAGCGGCAGGGTCGTGTCTTCAACACACACCACGGCCTTACAAAACAAATCACGGAACTGCACAATTCCTTGAAGGGAGGCACAGCCTCAGGTTCCCAGCCCATCTATTCCTGCTATTTAGCAGGAGGCGTTAAAAAGGGACGTCTAGGTAGTCCTGTAGTCATGCTGTCAAAATCCGGGATGGCATACATGATGATCGACACATTACACCAGTTCCCCATCCACATGCTGTTTGCCAGTGGGTTCTGATCCTTGTGGTAAACCGCCTAGCTGCGGTGTTGCAGAATAGTCGTGATTAACAAGGATGAAACATCTGCCTATAGGAGTGAAGTAGAAGGGAGGGATGCCAATGATGGCTGGAAATGCCACGGGAGGAATTGCTGGGTGGGGCCCACTGGTCAGAGAGAGGGACAGCAGACTGGACGAGTGGCCCCAGAATTCTAAAAGTCCTCTTAGATCCTGACGCACCAGCAAAGTTGACGGGCCACACAAAATTCCTAATACTCCTGGTGTAACAAGCTACTCTAAGTCCAACACTAACACGTGAAAAAGCGGGGGTCAACATAATTGACCCGTAGGACCAGCAGCTTGATCCGTCCTTTTCCAAGGTCAGCCAGATATTCTGAATATATTTTGCGTGGGCAACACCATGTGCAACAAGAATTCCCAGGTAGGCGCAAAAGCTGGGCCACAATGCTCGAGCCAAAACACAAAACGCTCATGTCACCCAAAGCTGTGTGTGCCAGAACGCAAGGCCAAAGGAGTCAACACCAATGAAAGAGAGGCGGTGGCGCTCTCCGACGTCGGCAGAAGGAGCAGTCATGCTGGCCTGGAGGTGGTGGCGGGCGGTGGACGCTGCGGGGAGACCCACGAGGCAATGCGGGAGCCGATCGAGTACGCCAGTTGAGGGATCCGAGCCAAGAAGCTGGGAGACTGCAGAGGGGGGGCTCCGGGGGTGGCACCCTGCGGCGGTGAGGCAACCGCCACCTGGGAGATAGTGGCCTGCACTTGAAGTAGCTCCACCGCCCCACCCTGCCGCAGCAGGCCCCCAAGTCAGGGGTGCGCTCCCAGTCCCTCCAACTCCCTCACAACCTGCTTTGTCGCTGGATCCCTCTCACAGTGGGAACCTTACAGAAATACAGTGATTTGTGCGGCATGCACTTCCTGTGTCTCTTGGCACACTCATTTCAAAGCCTGCACACAAAGCAGGCATGCACGAGCACGCACACGGCATACATACACACACACACACACACACACACACACACACACACACACACACACACACAGACACACACACACACACCCTGCGGCAACAGATCCCTGCACACACAACACAAACACGCGCGCGCACAGACACACCCAGACACACTCTTTCGCTCACATACACACACACACACACACACACACAGACACACACACACTCTCTCTCTCTCTCTCTCTCTCAGGCTTACACACACAGACTCTCCTATCTCTCAGACACACACACACACACACACACACACACACACACACACACACTCTCTCTCTCTCTCTCTCTCTCTCTCTCTCTCTCCCTCCCTCTCACGCACACGAACACACACAGCCCCCATTCCCCACACAAATAGAGGAAGAGGAGACGTGAGGGGTGCAGGGCTGCGTGTGGAGAGCCAGAGATAGGGAGTTGATAACCCTCGCAAGTCCACCAGGCAGGCCCCTCTCCCCCCTCCCTCCCTCCGGCCCCAGCCCCGCCAAGCGCCCGCAGTGCCCCGAAGGACCCCGCCCATTTCCAGGCCTTGCTACGAATTCGCTCCTCACTGATTCGCTTTTGTAGGAAATCGACGAGGGAGGAGCCAGGGCAATCACATCAACAGCTTTGACGCTCCTCCTGCGGGTGGAAGCCCTCTTCTGGACTCCGCCAGCCGCCACTCCCACCTCCTTTGCAGCGGAAGGGGCAGCTTTGACTTTCCTGCTGGTCCGCCTTGAGGGGGCGGGGGCTGTCGCGGGCTTAGAAGCAGGGCTGGCCCTTGGCTTCCTTGCCGTCCCCCTGGGCTTCCTCGGGGTGCTGCTGGCCCGGGGTTTTCTCGCGGACGTGGGGGCACTTGCTTTCCTGGGCCGCGCCATGCCTTTCGCTCTGCGGCCGAGCAGGACAGGAGGCCCGGAGGGGCTGCCCGGTTCATCCACGGGTCCGGGGGGCACAGCAGGCCTGGCCTCCTGCTTCACATCCACTGTTGCATCGGCGGGCTGTGGCGCAGGCTTCTGTTTTCTGGAGCCCATTGGACGGCCCCTCTTCCGCTGGACCTGCCGGGAGGGGGCAGGCTTTACTTCTGGCGGGGGTTGGCGGGGGGCCCCAGCCCTCCTGGGGCGCCGGGCCCCACCGCTTGTCCTCTTTGGGGCCGGCTCTCCAGAGGGCTCCCCAGCGTTCCCTTGCGGGACTGGTTCCCCGGCCCTGGGAGACTTTCGCTTCGTTGGTACCTTCCTAGTCCTTGCTTTGGTTTCAGGCGCTTCCGCTTTGGGCGCTTCCTGGGCTGGGGGAGCTAGCTTCACTGTCTGCAAAACTCCACACCCAGTCTTTTCACTCTAGCTCTTAGCTGTGGCTCATATATTGGTGGGACACACACACACACACACACACACACACACACACACACACACACACACACACACACACACACACCCACACACACACCCCCCACCCACACACACACACACACTCATCCTGCAGGCACCAATCCTCATGGTGAATGAAGGGGCCAGGGATCAGCAGCCAGGTGTGGCGCGCGGGGCCTCGTCAGGAGGCAAAAGGCCACGCAAACCTCTCCCGCTTGAGAGTTTGAGCGCAGCAGAGCACAAAACCCCCAGGATGCAGTTCCTGTGTGTGTGTGTGTGTGTGTGTGTGTGTGTGTGTGTGTGTGTGTGTGTGTGTGTGTGTGTGTGTGTGTGTTTTCAGTGGGTCACCAGTTGTCACCCAGTCAGGTGACATGAAGAATCCACACACATGCATAGGTGAACAGACACCACAGCAAAAAAGATGGGCCCAGTATGTCAAGGTAGGAAGAGCCCAAAAAGTGGCGTATCAAGAGCATGCATTATGCAGTTATAGAACTTTTGGGGTTTAGCAGTAAAAAGATTGTAAACAAAAATGTAGCTCCGTTACTATGCTAGAGGAATCTCTCTCTCTCTCTCTCTCTCTCTCTCTCTCTCTCTCTCTCTCTCTCTCTTCTCTCTCTCTCTCTCTCTCTCTGTGTGTGTGTGTGTGTGTGTGTGTGTGTGTGTGTGGGAGGGGAGGTAGGTAGAGAGGAGAGAGAGAGAGAGAGAGAGAGAGAGAGAGAGAGAGAGAGAGAGAGAGAGAGAGAGAGAGAGAGAGAGAGAGTTAAGTGCTGCTAAAGTATCCAATATATGGTAATGTGAAATCAACTCAGGTGTCTGACAAACTGTCCCACTACTACTGCAATCCTCAACTTCTCAAGACCAAATAGCTTCACATAAACGGTAGACCCATCATCCAGCTCAAATCAAAAACGCACGGCAGGCTCTGCTGAGGCCGAAAAAGCAAGACCGAGTAGAAAGACTAGATACATGAAGAAGACACACCTGTAGGGCAGGCCTCTCCTCTATTCGAAGACCGGGAGCAATTCTTGCCTTGTTGGGTTTGCGTGGCCTTTTGCGTAGTGACAAGGCCCCGCCTGCCACACCTGGCTGCTGATCCACGGCTCCTCCGTCCACCATTAGGACTGTTGCCTGCAGTAGTTTTGACCAATATATAAGCCACAGCTAAGAACAAGAGTGGAAATAATCCTCCTCAATTCCCCAACCATGTGCTTAACTTGGCGTGTTCGGCATCAAATCCCTTGCAACCTCAGGAATTGCTGTCAGTGCTCAGTGCCAGTGTTGGATGCACAATTCCAGCCAATTCCACCAGTGGCTTGAGCAGGCCTGGAGGATCCTGTGGACATGAGTATGAACGGTTGGCCAAGCTCCACCAACCCACCAAAGCGGAGGGAGAGGGCAGCCCTGCTCAAAACGGCTAGCTTTTGGGGGATACCACAATTCCTAAATAATAAGCTTGACCCACCTTATAACAATACTGTCGTATGAAATAACAGGGGGCTGTAAGGATTGACTTTTGAGAATTGTACCTCGAGGAAAGCTTCTTACTTTGCTGTAATTGCGTTTTGAGCTTGAGAATACCAAAATTATGCAAACAATATCAGTCATATTGGTAGTCAGGACATATAATCAAAAACAAAACTTGTTGATATCCACCTGACAAAAGCTTAGAGCTGTTTCAAGGCCCCCTAACGACGCTGTGACCCTGGATGTGCTTTCCACCCACAGTCGACGGGACGAGTATCCTTTGCTAAACTCTAACATCCCAATATCTAAAGCACAATCTTAAGAAAAGTTACGGGACCCCAACACATGAATGGCTCAATACCCTCATTCGCAGTCCCTTCTCCCGTCACAGCATGCCGTCCGTGGGCCGAGTCCCTTGCCGACGCATCGGCATTAGCTAGAGACAAAAACTAGCACACGTCGAATCAATCTGCTTATAACAATGCAAAACTAGTACTGCACTTGGTCATGATGAAGCACATGTGCTCCTTACTTGACAGGGAGCGTACTCGTTGTTTGCGCTTCCGTTATAGGAATCCTTTTCAGGACCCTAGGTCCGTCATCGTTCTTGGATCTGGTTTCAAACCTGCTTATTTAATCTCTTGGAAGTCTTTCGTTTTGAAACGCAGTTCCAGCGCTATTTGAAGAGCAAGCACACAGCAGGATTTGTCCGTTGGGGGCGCGGTCGTTACGGCGCGAGTAACCCCAGGACTGGACACGGACTCCCCGGGACGGGGGCTCCGTCACGTGGCCCCCAACCTTCGGGGCCCGATTCGGCCCGCCGGGCGGGCCCCGCCCGCTGCCCGCTCCGTGTCATTGTCACTGACACGGTGTCAGTGACACTGTCACGCGAACAGGCGGTCTGCGAGCGCCGCCGTGTCAAGGCCCTTGTGACAAGAAGCTTGTCCCACCATATGCCCTTCTTGTCTTTGTCCGTTTCTGGCCGTCGTCCCTTCATTGCCTGTGTTCCGGGGATGTCCAGCCCCTCAGTCCGTGCTGCTCGTCCAGCATTATTTTCTCAGGGTTATTGTCCCGTATCTGTTGGTGTTTCGAATCTTGTAAAGAAGAAGGAATTGCATCTACCGGGCCCAAAGGGCATGATGAGATGGAAAAGCCGAGCGCACAAGAGCCGAATTCATCATGCCCTTTGGGCCCGGTAGATGCAATTCCTTCTTCTTTACAAGATGGGGATGCAAAAGACCAGCCCAATTGCTCCGCGCAGCGCCGCCGCGTCAGAAGGGCCTTGAATGGAAAGAGATCCGAATCGGGGATTCCCAGAAAGGCCACCACGTGGTGGCCTTACCTGGATGTGCACTGGCGTTCTGTGAAGAATTGATCCTGTTCATGCTTGCCGAACCAGAATTGAGCACCATGTACAGAGAAGTCCATGCCCAACTGCCGAATGTGATCCTAATCCAGAACAACATGCATATGCCCTATCTGATCTCCAGGAGGGGGGCGGGGGGGGGGGGGGGAGAAAACAGAGTAGGTGAGAGCAAGCCTGGGCTCAAGTGATTTCAGTGTATGTTCTTGGAGTTTGACCGACAAATGTTGTGTGTGTGTGTGTGGGGGGGGGGGGGGGGGCGGCGGGGGTTGGTGAGCGTGGGTGTGCCTGTTCAGCCCTGGCGCTACTTGAGGCATACCAGCTTGAGTATGGACCTGCTTCAGAAGCCCTTGGAGCCGCTTCAATGAGATGAAGGCATCTAGATGCAAGCCCCCAGGTGTTTCAAGGGAGTTGGGAAATGCGTGGCCAAGCGGTGGTGAAGGACGCAGGCAAGGTCACTGTGTACGGGGTAATGCCAGCAGATGATTGCCGCGTATCTCGCTGGGCTTCTGCGGACAGCCTGGTCGGCCCACACATCCCCCACAAATTCCCCCACATATTCCTTCCTTCCTTTCCACACATCCCTCTGGCTCAATCTGACTGTGCGCTGTAACTCATGTCGGAAGCTGGGGATCAGATGCTGGTAATTTAGCATATGTCAGGATATACTTCACTTGTTATTGCAAATGCAGGAGATGGCACTTGCTGACCTTCTTACTGTGGTTCGGTGGGAATGGCGAGCACGGTGAGCAAATGACCAATCAGGTCATCATGGCTGTGTGTGGAATTGAAGGTCGGCAAGGTTGCTTGTCTTGAAGAAGAGCAACCAAGCCGAGCCGCTTCGAGGCCTGTCCGTCCTCTGCCTGGAATATCAAGTCTTGAGCACTTCGATGTGCCTGCTGTTAAATGCCTGTCCGAGAATTGTGGGACGTAAGTGTACCGTTCATACCAGGTATGCGGGGTCACGAGGGGGATAAAACAGCGGTCTTGATTATTGAGGGAGGCGCGCCCTCCCCTATTCCCTGATATTGACACCATTATCAAGACGCCTCTTAAAGAGCAGCGACAAAAAATTTGATAATAAGAGGGACGATGACAATCATTGTCGCCTGAGTTTAGTTTGCGATCGGCGCACAGAGGCTGGTTTGCAGGCATCTCTATACACATGATGCCGTGAAGCCCCTCTAGGTGATGGAATAAAGTCTTGCTCATTGCCATCAAACCGCACGGCGGCAAGCGCATGCCTGGCTGCGCTGTGGTGTGAGCATAATTTAAGTGGGAAGAGGATGTAGCACACGAGTTTTGAGTCTATCACATCGTAACAATTGCATTCATCGTCGCCACAACATCAGAGTGGGCTATGGTGTGATAGTCAGCATTACTTTTGTCGGCAAAGTTTGTCAACAGAGAATAGCATGAATCAATGCGGTAAATAAATCCCAAACTGGTAGCAATTGCCAACAGCGACCACCCTTTCGCAATCACACCTGCTCGAGTTGATGGCCTCTTCCGTTAGCATTGCGGTTGCTGCCCTGGAGATTCCATACATGCATGATGTTTAACACTTTTAATAAGTAGGGTACAGGCGCCCGCCTGGGAGCCTTAAGTCTAGCCACTGGTGATGGGGCACATGGGCCATCACGTGGCCAACAAGCTGTCGAAACATCTAAAAGCCTGGTTCCAGTCCCAAACAACCCCAGGTAGACGAAATCCATTTGCGAGAGGACTTGCTATTCACTTATGCATAAAGGGCACTTAACATAAGGCTTGGGAAGAGGACCGAGTTGTCGGCCCCAGTGATTGCCAACCCTCCTGGTGGACAAAACCGACGACCGGATCAACCGCATGCCCCAAAAGTGTGGAAACGCCCTCCGTATTGGACATGATGCGGTGCTGGAAAAAAGTTCAAATGCTCAACAGGCCCACCATGGCGGTGCACGACCTTCTCTTGACGCACAGATCTTTACTTCGTTGCCTTGCCATCGGCATTGACTCCTATCCCACGTGCTCCCAATCTTCCATTAAATTGCCTGACCACCAATATTCCAACCAGGGACGTGTACAACATGTTGCCTCCCACATGCCGAGGTGGCTTACAAGGATGTTGCAATTTTCGTTGTAAATGAACATTCCTCCTTTCGTAAAAGCCAGGCTTGAGTCAAATTTATGCAACATTGATCAAGCAGATGAGGCTCACCACGCTGGTGCACAGCACTATTTTAAAAAGAAGCTACTGTCAGACTTCAGTCAGCCCGAACGTTTCTTACTGTCAAAACTTTAAAATCTTCATTGCAAAGCACGAATGAAACAGCACTTCGAATATCAAGACATCATGAGTTTGCGATGGAAAACCCATATGGACACACATGGCGATGCATGGACCTTGGGAGCGCAGGAACATCTGTCCTTTCATCCAGAGTATTTCTGTATAGACAGATATTTTGCCCTGCTCTTCGACAATTTGAACTTTGGCCGGATGAGATGCCATCAGCGGCCATGGAATGAGGCCCAACTGAAGCCGCAGTACTCAGAAGACTAATGATATATGCTCCAACCAATCTATATTAACTGTACCCATATCGGCAACTTACGCTGCACTCACTGTGCATGGGTCAAAAAGGAGTGGCGAAGAGTGTGCTAACCTGCCACGCACAGCAAAAGCTTCCCACAGACATGTCCCCCTGTTTACAACGTGCACCACTCCCAAGCCGTCTCTACTTCAATGTTAATGTTTCAGCTGCCTTCGACGGTGGCCTCCATTGAGGACATTTGAAGCGCACTTCCTTAAAGCGCCCAACGTGTGACTCGACCTTTATGTAACCCAGACATCATTCACCTGTTTGTCTGACTTCAGCGGAGCCTCCACCTCTAAGTATGGACAGTGCGCATCCTGCAACTTATGTCCCCACTTTAAATGCAGGCCAACTTCAACGTAATCCGCATAGGTGGAACTATGTGGACTAGCAGAACTTCGGCCATGGAAATACATATGCTATTCTGCAAGCCTTGCACGTACGCGATCTCTAGCTATCTTTTTGCTGCTTCAGTACATGCTTCTTGATTTCGTACAGCATGGCACCCCGTACTGCACAGCCAGGGGTGGGAGTTTAAGGCCCTCGCCCCCATCTTCCTTTTCCTAAGCCAGTATGCCTGGACTCAAGAGCCCGCATTTTCCTCCGACGTCGCTCTTCTTACCCATCAGCTTCAAGGCCACGTCTAACTTGGTGTTGCTGCACATCTTCTCGGCAGAGCTGACACACCAATACCGTGTTTAACCCATGCCGACAACAGGACTGACATACAGAGATGCGGCGACTGCGCCTCTGACTGACACTTGGATCCCCCGACTCGCGCCGCAGGCAAGCCCTTGATTTGCCGCCAAACGAGTCATCAGTTTCCACTTCAAGTCCTCCATAGGCTCCCGCATGGGTAGATCCAACCCCAGCCAACCCCTGTCCTGTGGGAACGATTGACAAGACAGACACATCCTGGCAATATCGTGACCCAGGTGCAACCATGCTTCCAGTCGGACATTGGGTGATGTCCATCTCCACAAACCACATTCATCTATCGGCACTGATGCTACACAAAAATTGTAAGCCCTCTTCCCAGTCCGCCCCCCGGGCCCCCAACCAACCCCTCCCCCCTTGCACGGGAAACAAAGAAACACACCGCTCGCACTTTGTTTCCGCTGACTCAACCCCTGCAATGGGGCGGCATAAAAAATCGTGCTTACTTATGACAGACCACGGGATTTACTTCAGGCTTTTTCAGGCATTTTGCCTTTGGTCATCGTGTTCCACTAGAGGAGGAGAGGATGTCCCACTTACGTGTATCCTTTCAGTGGTTCACGGCTGAGGGGAGATGGAGAACGAGTGGGAGGGGGCAGGGTCGTGGATGGCGGAAGGGCATCCACATTACTTCCCGGAGGGTGCATCAGGAGGGCAAGTGCCATTCGCAATGTAGCTACAGACAGCGGGCCAAGTTCTGATGGTTTGTGCACAACCAGCAACGTTAATGAGGGGGCGTGATGGGTAAGTGCTGGGCAGCTGAGCAGCAGTTCCGCACTTTGCATACAAACTCAATGCCGATATGTCTGTCAACCTGGTGCTGATCTGTGCATCAACAATGATGAAGCTTGAGTAGCCGTCAGCGACACCATCGCTGAGCTTCTCAAGCCCTGCCAGGCTCAGAACATAGGGAAATGCCATCACGTAGCCAGCACACTGAAGGTTTGAGAGAAGCTGAAGATTGGTGTTCTGTAACACCCGCGGTGTACGGGAGTTACCGTACACATCAAAGTACGAGATGGCCATCAACTGCGAAAACCCGGCTCCTGGGACAAAGGTGATGTTTGCTTGTCCACCCGTGTCAAACGTGATGCCGTGTGGGCCATCGTTCCAAGGCCGGATAACCTGGAGATTTGGGAAGATCGAAAACGGGGTAACGACCGGTGTCGCTGCCGAAAAGTACAGGTCCAAACTCCCGTACAGCACATTTATGTCCCCTATGCCGATGGTCCGGAAAACCGAGTCCACGTATGACAAGTTGTTCATTTCGAGGTTGAACACGTCCACATATACGGTAGCGATCAGGGCTCCACAAGGGGCATCAAAAAGGAGCGATTCGCAGCTGCACGACCCGGAGGGGCAGATCCGCACATCGGAGCCATTGAGTCCGTAAGCGCCTCGGATTGCTTGGCAAGTTTGCGCTGTAAACTGGACATATACGTAATGGGACCTCAAATTCTCCGGCCCCCGGCAAACTGTGACCCCCACATTGCAGATTAGATACTACTTTGTTGACATCTCAGACACCTGTTGGCCCCCCCCCCCCCTCACCCCCAAAAGGCCCCTACATGTCCGCAGCGTGGGAACATTTCCCCCTCGCTCACTCACTCAAAGGGACGCCAGGCATGCGTGCATGTCTGCATACACCCCCCCCCCCCCAAACACACACTCGAGCATAAATGCATCCACACTCACACATGCACACACACATACAGACATGCACACACACAAACACACACACACACACATATACACGCACACATGCAAATCATACAAATAGGCTGCCCCATGCGCGCGCACACACACACACACACACACCACACGTGGGCGTCGGCACACACACGGGGGCGCACACACACACGCGCGCACACACACACACACACACACACACACACAAACACACACACACCCGCACACTCACATTTTTGTACACACACTGTTACACAGGGGCACACACACACACACACACACGTACACAGGCATATTCACACACCTAGGCAAACACACACACACACACACACACACACACACACACACACACAAAGGTACACACAGGGGCACACACACACACACGCGCGCGCGCCCACATGTGCACGCACACATGTGCGCCCGCCCCACGCCTGGCACACGCGTGCCTGCACAAAACGCGCGCATTCCCAAGCACAGACACACATAGAAACAGATAGAGAAGGGGGGTGAGCGGGGGCAGAGAAAGAGAGAGAGCGAGAAAGTAGAGAGGTGGGAGAGGGAGGGAGGGAGAGAGTGAGGGGGGGAGGGGAGGGAGGGAGAAAGGGAGGGAGGGAGAAGGAGAGGGAGGGGGAGAGAGGGAGAGGGAGGGAGGGAGGGAGGGAGGGAGGGAGGGAGGGAGGGAGAGAGAGAGAGAGAGAGAGAGAGAGAGAGAGAGAGAGAGAGAGAGAGAGAGAGAGAGAGAGAGAGAGAGAGAGAGAGAGAGAGACAGAGAGAGAGAGAGAAGAGCACATATGCGTGCATGCGTTCTCATCCCTGTAAAGAAACACAATCACCCCACACCCACACCCTCCCCCCCACCACACACACGCACGTACGCACGCGCGCGCGGGTGGGGATACACACACACACACACACACACACACACGTACACACACACACAGACATACACACAGGGGCACACGTACACACACAGATGTTCACACGCACACAGAAGTGCACACACACACACACACACAAACACACACACACACACACAGGGCACACACACACACAGAGGCACACGGGCTGTTGTGCGAGCTGAAAGCTAGAATGGAGAGGCGCTGCAGCGAAAGGGTGTCAAACTTGGGGAGAGTGGAGGCGGGAGCGTCGTGTTAGCGCAGGTGGGGAAGGCAGGTGCAATGAAAGGGGGGGGCGGCGGGCTTGGTGGAATGAGAGGGGGGGACGGCGGGCTCTGGATCACCGGCGGGGGCGGAGCTGGACGTGTTGGCGGGGGAGATGGCGAGAGACTGGCGCGAGGCGGAGGGGAAGGGGCCTGGCAAGAACAACAAGATTTATTTCTCCGTGTGTGCCGGGTCATGCAGACTGTACACTTTTTCTAAGAATCGATGTCAGGATTCTTGACTTGCATGGAACCTCACTTCCATGCCCCACATTGCTGCTTGGCAAAAGCTCCTCAGAAACATCTGTATGCCATATTTGTAGGCCATGGTGTATGGATATGCATGTGAAGGGGATTTGATTTTTAGCGCGTTGCAGGAGATGGGGCAAGGAAAGGAGGGGTTTGGTGAGATGTATAAAGTGGATGGTCGTTTGTTGTCGCTGAGGCGGGTAATGGGAAAAAAACACTGTCCAGGTGCGGTTGGAGCACAGGGTCATGTAGACGTCGGTGGTTGCTTGTTTGAGGCGGAACAATGGGGCTAAACAGGAATTGTGATTTCTCTTTTTGGGTATTCAACTTTCACAGTGCAAGATGCTGGTGGTGGAGCAAGGACTGTTTGCCAGCTGCACTGATATGGAAGGGCTGACAGAGCTGGCAGGGTATCACGAGCGTCCTCCAAAGGGCTGTGCAGATTGAGTAGACTTGTTTACGTGCCTCCTGCCGACAAGGAAAAGGATACAAGAGAAAGACAGGAGGAAGAAGGGACGAAGGGAGGGGCAGGGAAGAGGAGGAGTGCGGAGGAGGGATGGAGGGTTGGACGGGGAAGGGGAAATGGGGAAGGG
>KV908490.1:333657-340767 GCA_002005505.1 Botryococcus braunii | reverse complement strand
CTTCTGCCCTACCTACACTCAGGAACCCTTTGGACCGGCAGTTCCTGCCAAATCCTCACATTTCAGGACTGGCAGCTTCCTGCGTTACAACCCCCTCCCTACATGGGAGCGTCCTCCTCCATCAGAGCAGTCATCACGAGCAAGACTCTGTAAGGTAAGAGTTCTTCAAGCAGTGTACATGCCGTCTACACTCAAGCAACAATATTGTTTTACACACATAGCTTAGGCGACAAATTTGTTGAGCCTCCAATGGTGAGGTACGCCAGGGTACGTCAGTGAGCTTTGTTCATCATCATTCATTGCTTGAAATTGTCATGGCGGGCTTCAAAGTGGATCGATGATCTACACTTAACATATGCGGCGCATACGCTCACCTGAACTTCCATTGTATACAACGGTGACACCGGGCAGCCTCTCCCTCCCCCGCGGCAGCCATGCTGTACCGCACAAACAAGTGCAGGAAAAGATCGCCTCTCGTGTCTAAGTCCGCCTCTTCTTAGGCGCAGTATTCGTAGTTGCTGAGGCATGCGCATTACTTCGCTTCTTATACCGTTGCTGCAGCGCGACACCTCGTGCGCTTCCTTGTTCCCACCTTCTCATTGAGAGCGCGACCAGCCCAGTACTCCTGGACAACCTCTTGGGCATGTTCTATTAATCCTGCTTCTGGTTCCCATGAGTTTCGCTCAGGCCCGTAGCCTTTCCATTTTACCAAGTATTCTTTCTTCGGCGCATGGTGCGCAGCCTTCTTCTCTCGATGCATCAAAATACACTCCACCTCGTATTCCCAATCACCATCAATCCAATCTGGCGGAGTGAGGGAGCCACATGACACCCTTATGATATGGCTTCAACAGTGACACATGAAACACATTGTGAATGGTGTATTCATCAGGCAACTCCAGCCTATATGCAACAGCGCCAATTCTAGCCAAAATCTTGAATGGCCCAATGAAACGAGGCAAAAACTTCTTGGTGCCAGGATGCTTCCAACGAATATTCTTAGTGGACAAGAGTACTTCTTGCCCAACTTCATACTCAACATGTCTGCGCCCCTGGTTAGCATAAGTGCGCTGCCTATCTTGTGCCTCAATCAGGTTGCGCTTCGCTAACGCGAGATCATCATGCAACTTTATAGCAAATCTTTTAGCCGACAGAAAAGTGGTCCCAGAAATCACTGCAAAAGGCTCAATAGGATCCTCCCCATACACCAACCGGAATGGAGTTGTGCGAACGGATTCTTGATAAGCATTGTTATAAGCGAATTGTGCGGCTGGCACATGCACATCCCAATCATGTTGTGTAGGACTAACATAATGCCGCAACATGTCTTCCACAATGCGATTCACACGCTCAGTTTGGCCATCAGTCTGTGGATGATAAGCCGTTGAAAAGACAGACCTCGTGCCCAAAATTTTAAACAACGCTTTAGTGAAGGCACTCGTGAACACCGTTCCGCGATCAGTCAACACCTCTTTAGGCATACCGTGCAGCTTAAACACACGATCCACAAACACATCAGCAAGACCTTCAGCAGACAGCTGATCAGTTGTTGGGATGAAATGCGCATATTTAGACAGTCGGTCCACAACCACAAGGATAGCATCATTCCCGTTCACCGTTTTGGGTAAGTCAGTAATAAAATCCATGGAGATGCTTTCCCACCTTCGTGAAGGAATTGGTAGAGGCTGCAGCAGACCAGCTGGCAGTGAGGTATCCACCTTGTTGCGCTGGCACGCATCGCAAACGCGAAGAAAATCTTCAACACCTTCCCTCAGCTTCGGCCACCAAAAATACCGTTGTATTTTCTCCAACATTTTAGTCCGGCCCACATGGCCTGCCTGTGGCACTTCATGGTTTTCTTTGAGAATGGCTTCTTTGAGCTCTTTATCTTTACCATCTGCCATTTCGGGAACATACATTGCTTTTCCACGGAACCAGTAACCATCTTTAGCGACCAACTTCGCTCTTTGTCTTTTACGCCCATCCCTTAGAAGATGATCCTTCTCATACGCGGTCCGTATGCGGTGCAACCAGTCTTCCCCCTCGGGGCACCACATGGTGAACCCTTCCGGGCACGCGTCGCCCGAGTCACTTGCTGCTCCAGGGACCACCCCACCTAATGGCGGGGCCGTACCGCCTCCAGTGGAACGCGCCCCCTTGCGTGTAAGTACAGCACACCTAATACGATGACCTATGCCGCGCCCCCCCATCGCGACCCTATGCTGAACAGAGCCCCTAGGAGTGTGCACCAAAGAACTAACGACGAACGCTGGATTCCTACTCAAAGGGTCCGCAACATTAGTACGACCGGGCTCATACTTCCACTCTATAGAGTACATCTGGAGCAACTCCGACCACCTGGCTTGCCGAGGGCTCAAAACCGATTGGGACGGCAAAAACGTGTTTGCTGCATGATCAGTGACCACTTCAAAGGGTTTCCCAAGGAGATAACATCGCCAATCAGTCAATGCCATACACACTGCAGCCAACTCTTGCTCGGTGACATGATAATTTCTCTCAGCATCAGAAAATTTCCGGCTCATATAGGCACATGGGCGTCCATTTTGCTCAAGCACAGCACCAACACCATTCTTTGAGGCATCACACACGACCCGAAACTTAGGCGCATCCGGGGAGAGATCAGGGATTGCCAACACTGGGGCATTTGTGATGGCCCACTTCAACCCATCAAAAGCTTTTTGACATGCATCGGTCCACAGCCAAGGGACACCTTTTCGCAATAAGTGATTCAACGGGGCAGCAAGTTGGCTATACCCTTGTACAAATTTCCGCGAAAAATTGCAGAGGCCCAAAAACTGTCGTACCTCAGTGGCCGTCGTCGGTACGACCCACTTCATCACTGCTGCGACTTTATCCGGATCAATCTTGATTCCATGCTTCCCCACAATAAAGCCAAGATAGCGTAGTTCAGGCTGACAAAAAGAACACTTCTTTAGCTTCACAAACAATTTCTCTTCACGTAGGCGCTCGAACACTTTTTGCAAATGCTCTTTATGCTCTTCTTCGGTTCTAGAGAAGATCAAAACATCATCAAGGTACACTACCACAAAGCCTTCAGCCACAAAGTCATGGAATACGCGATTCATCATACGTTGAAAAGTAGCGGGGGCATTTGTCAAACCGAAGGGTAGAACTTTGAACTCATAATGGCCAAAAGGGACACGGAAAGCAGTTTTGGGAACATCTTCCTCTTGCAAGCGAATTTGGTGATAGCCAGAGAGTAAATCAAGACTTGTAAAGCACACAGCACCTTGCAGTTTATCAAGCAACTCATCAATCCGCGGGAGAGGATAACGATCAGGGACAGTAATGCGGTTTAACGCACGATAGTCGATAACCATACGCAACGTGTCATCCTTTTTCTTCACAAACAGAACAGGGCTGCTAAACGGACTGCAACTTGGTTGAATCAATCCCTGCTCAAGAAGTTCAGCAACCTGTCTCTGTGCTTCTTGCAACTCAGGCAAAGCTAAACGGTAACCAGGTCGGGATGGAGGAACATGTTCACTATACAATGGGATAGTGTGGAACAGATGTCTGTCAGGAGGTAGGCCTCTAATTTCTCAGAAAAGACATCACTGAACTCAGCACGAAGATGTTGACAAATGGGGTGATTCAATCCACTTTTATCAGAAGGGACATCGGCCTTGTTTGTAGGCCCAAAAGCAGGTTCGAACTCTTTAACATCATGATCATAATCGCTATGCCCTTCGTTACGCGCTTCGTTGCCCTCTTGCCTATCAACATGTTCATGCCCTTGCTCATCCGAGCGTGTCTCGTTATCATGCCCTTCATTCTTGCTTACCATGCCCACAAACACTGGACAGCCTTGCTTCATACAGCGCGCCAAATGCCTCGCAGAGATGACAGGGGACTTCTTTCTAGCGCTCTTAGCAGTAGCAGAAATGGACTTAACAATCACGCCTCGCCCTCTGTTCCAAAATGTACACGTATCTTCCGCTACATCAATCTTGGCCTTATAGCGCTTAAGGAAATCCATGCCCAACAAGACATCACAGTCACCAGCCAACTTTGGTAGCACATAATAAGTATGCACACAAGGCAAAGACTTGAAAACTGTTCTCAACTTCACTTGATGCACCACTTTTGCAATGTCACCCGTGGCCACTTCCACTTCCAATTCATCCACTTGTTGCGGGGTTATGTTCACGTTCTTCAGAAATTCTGCCGAGATGAATGAGAGTTCTCCCCCGGTATCAACTGCACAATCAGCGGTTGCCCCTGCAACCATACCGCGCAAGACCATTTGCGCTTCGGGGTGTGCTTTTCTCACCATTGATATTCTGGGCCTCTTCTTGTCATACCACACTTCAAAAGACCACGGGGCCACAATTCTCTCTTCCCCATGCGCACTTTTCAAAGCTACACTTTCGTTGCGCCTCCCCTCCATAATTCTCTCTTTACTTTTTAAAAGGGGAGCAACACTTACTGCCTTAGCCACTCGTTTGGGCAAAACAAAATAAGCGCCAATCTGACGGGCATTCTTCTTCAGGGCATTATACTCGGAGAGCACTTCATGGGCTTTTTCGGGCTTAAGCACGAACGCATACACATGACCATCTTGCAGGTTCACTTGGGGTAGATCTTCACAAACAAGGATTTCAATTCCAGGTCCCCATTCCAAACAAACATGAGCAGCCACAAGTTTTGAGAAAGATAAGTCTTCATACCAGCCAAAGCGCCCACGCCCACGAGATGATCCACGCCCACTCGGTGCATTGCCGCGACCAGAATTTGGGGGACCGGCGTGATGTGCTAGGGCTTGGGGTACCTGCGCAGATCCTTGCGAGAACCCGGGAGTCATAGGGCACTCGGACTGTTTGTGGCCAGGGAGGCCACACCCATAACAAGTGAGCGGCATGGACTGGGATGGAAAAGACCCATGATGAAAACCGGGGACATGGCG
Organism: Botryococcus braunii; assembly: GCA_002005505.1. NCBI lineage: Eukaryota > Viridiplantae > Chlorophyta > Trebouxiophyceae > Botryococcus > Botryococcus braunii. Next base: position 335,819 of record KV908490.1, on the reverse strand, counting down.
ATGATGCGAGCGATCACCGCGATCAAAACCACGACCACGAGCACGAAACCCACGAGCCTTAAACACACCGCGCGGACGACCAAACCCACGATCGAAACGACCAAACCCACGATAAGCATGGTGATTCGAAGGAAACATATCGGAACCGCGCGAACGAAACCCATCAGCGACAGTATCATCGAGCCCATGAGCGATCTGGTAGAGCTCCATATACGAATCGAAAGCACGACCAGTTTTGTGGTTAATTCGACACTGAGAATGCAACGATGCACGCAACCCATTCAGAAAATTCGTAACCTTCTCATTCTCCGTTACCTCCCCACCAGGCATGGAATTCAGGTCGGCAAGAGCGGAGTTAAACGCCAAGGCATACTCCTGAACAGACTTCGAACCTTGACGAACCCCCTGCCAGTGGCGGCGGGCCTCCGTCACCCCTACATTCTTGTCATAAAAATCAAACAGGAATTGCTGAAAATCTTCGAAAGTAGGGGAAGGATGGGTTACGACATACGAGGACCAGTGACCCTGAATGCTTGTAGAGAGAAATGAGACGCCAACGCGAAGCTTTTGCTGGTCATCGTTGATTCCCTGTGCCTCAACATAATTCTTAACAATAGCAACCCAGTGCCTAGTGTTATTTCCCGTGAACACCGGCGGCTTGCCTAACGCATTAGACGGAAGCTTGTGCAACACCGCAGGATCACGAGCAACCTCCGTCATAAGAACCTTTCGCGCATAACTTGTAGCCCAGACAGGACGAAAAGCAGCAAGAGCACCTATCTTTAGAAATTTAACAGTAGCGACGTAAAACTGGGCAATCGAACTAATGATCAGATCCGTATGATCGCCGACATCGTAGTTATCGCGCGCCACCTCGACCTTACACTTCGCCATCAGTTCATCAAAATCCTTCTTACGAAACCTTGGGTAGTCACTATCAAGCGTGAGATCCAGTGCATCAAGCTCGGCAACATCGCTGGCCGCCCCCAACTTCTCACAATACGACGTAACCAACGTAGTGAAAGTAGCTGCCGACATTATACCCAACAGGTAGAATAGCAAAACCTTGCTTTACTCGCCGATACCACCTTATAGTGGCAAAGGAAGAGAGAGAGAGAGACGAGACACCAGTCAGGTTAGAGCATTCAGCGGAATCTGTTCCAAGCCGGTCAGCACCGGGACTTCCTTCGACGCCAAGACGCGTGCCACTTTCCAGAACCTTCATTTCAGGACCCGGCAGCTTCCTGCCTAAAATCCTACACATTTCAGGACCAGAACCTTCATTTCAGGACCCGGCAGCTTCCTGCCTAAAATCCTACACATTTCAGGACCTGGCAGCTTCCTGCCGTTACAGCTACAAGCGACATCCAGTGTTCAAGCACAAGTTGTGGCCGCACTTCCAATCGGAAGTTTGGGAACTCCACCACCATGCTGAAGCATATCCATCTCAGGTTTTACCCTCAGCTGCTCTATCTAGCTAAGCAGTGGTGTGTGTGTGCAGCGGGAGAGGGGGGGGGAGAGAGAGAGAGAGAGAGAGAGAGAGAGAGAGAGAGAGAGAGAGAGAGAGAGAGAGAGAGAGAGAGAGAGAGAGAGAGAGAGAGAGAGAGAGAGAGAGAGAGAGAGAGAGAGAGAGAGAGAGAGAGAGAGAGAGAGAGAGAGAGAGCTTCTTAAGAGAGAGTGCTTCTTAAATATTCATACTCATACTTATACATATATGTGCACCTGAAGCTGTCCACACGAAGCACTAAAAGGTTTCTTTGTTTTGTTGCTAACAGATGGAGGGATTGTCCCCTCTAGCTCAGTGTGAGGTTTTGAAAGCTGAACTGCGAGGCAAGGATGACATGCTTAAGGCCAAGGATGACATGCTTAAGGCCAAGGATGACATGCTTAAGGCCAAGGATGACGTGATCAAGGAGCTCCAAGATAAGGTACGACCGTAGAGCTCATGCTTAACACCATTGTTTGGTGAAGCCCAACTTTAGTCGTGGACTTATTTTAATGTTCTTCACGTGCACAGTTTCGAAGTTTGGGCGTGCAACACGAAATGGTCATGGCAATGCCGCGACTTCCGGGGGTTGGAGTACCAGCTGATCCAGAGCTACTACCTCCCTCAGAGACGGAAGGTTCCCATCAAGCTGCTTCGACGGATGGCCCACCCACAA
>KV908490.1:238657-328657 GCA_002005505.1 Botryococcus braunii | reverse complement strand
CAAAGAGAAGAAAGCGCGTCCCATCACCCCTTCTAATATAGAATTGTACCAGGGCCTATATAAACCACTATGAGTGTCAATTAACCTTAAAGTACCTTACAGTACAAATACACCCAAGTGAACTATGATTGTACTTTATTGCTTATGAGCATTCTAAGTATTATAAACCCTTGAAATGAATTGATGTGGCTCACAAACATGCTAATATGAAATCACCCAACATGTTGCTCAAATACCGAAGGTATACATGTTAGTGTCTATTTTTCTAACGCCTCCCCTCATGTGTAGGGAGAAACATCTCTCAGAAATATTGTTTGAAAGTAAGCCACAACTTATTTAATACCTGCCATTGCTCTAAGCTTGGCAAAAGTGACCTTAGAAAGTACCTTAGTGAAGAAATCTGCAACAACATATGACCAAGTGCCTAATGCCTTCAATGAATTCATTTCATCTTGCATTGCACTAACCCACTTGTCACTCTCAGGTGAATTTATTGCATCAATATATGTTGCTGGCTCAATAATCAGTGTGTCTTTCTGAACTTGAATATAACCACTGAAAATTTCAGCTAAATTTACCTCATTTTGTTGCACAGTATTCCTAACTCTGTCAGGATATCTGCCCCCAAAGAGACCAGCAGGTGAGTGTGAAACACCAGCACCTTGAAAATCAAACTCAACAGGCTCAAGTTGGAAATCAGGAGCCTGATTAACTATACCTTGTTGGAGGACCACTTGTGGAACATCCTTAACGGGACGCGGGTCCGAGCCATGGGATTCAGGATCTGCAGTGCCCTGATTTTCTCCAAGGTTAGCATTATCTTGACTTATAAATTTAGCCCTTTCAAGGTTTAATTGATCAAACCTTATGACACTTGGATCAGTGCCCAAAGGGGCCAAAGAAAGAGGAGACAAGTCTTCAGAAGTTTCATGCACATCTTCTCCATTGATTGCAGTTTCAGAATCTACAGGAAAATTGTTGTGCGGTGGGTACCGATCTGATCAGGCGGTACCCCGACAGGGTACTGCGGTATCTGATCAGCCGGTAAGGTACCACCGGCACAAAGGAGGTGCCACGGTGCGGCTCTGCTGCAAGTGGCGGAACCTTGGACACCCCTGCCAGGTGGCGGTTGAGGTGGACAGCATGTCCTATAAATCAGGATGAGCTGTGAGACCAGCATAAGGGATCCCAAAGGATCCCGAAAGGCTGGCAGGGCCGATGGGTGCCCTGGGACGGCCTCGCCGTCGAGTCCACAATATCCAATTTCGAATTACTGAACCTCTGTTCTGAGTTTAATTCACAACATCTGGTATCGGCGAGTTGATTTCTCGCCTGTCGTTGAGCTTTGCTATTTTATTCCGCTGCGCATAACGATCATGTCGGACGATGTGCCGATGGCGGACGGCAGTCCTGTGCGTGAGGTGCAGAATGCGATTGTGGAAGAACGGACCCTTGTAAATGCTGTTCAAGCTTTGGTAAATGTGGTACAGCAGCAGGTTGAGGCAGCCAACAATCTGACGGAGGAGGTGCAAGCGCAACGTGCGCAAGGTGAGTCGTCTAAAGCCTATATGCCTGCAGTGTCCAAAATTGTTGAATTTCAAGGCTATGAATCACAGTTGGCTCCACGAGAATGGATTGCGCAAGCCAGAGCGAAGTTTCCGGTTCCGTTGACAGATATCCAACAGGATGCGCATGTTCGACGTGCAGTGGCAAGCTTTGTGGGGCCTGCGCTTACTTTGTGGTTGTCCTTTGTGAATACGCTGGAGGTGGGGGTGTTGTTGTCGTGGGAAACGCTGGAAGCCTTCATGCACGCCCATTTTGGACGGCTGGAGTCTCCGGAATTCATACTTCCCAAGTTCGATGCCCTTACCCTTGACTCCTCAGGGAGTACAACAGCATATGTTAGTCGTTTTCAGACACTTTTGGCGAGGCTGGGGCCAGGGCGCTCAGTCGCCGACGACGTGCACAGATTACTCCGTGGGCTACCCAACGCAATTGCTAACCAGTTACGCTTAAAGTTTGCGGGCACACAGGCTCCTGTGCAATCGTATATTGACGCCCTATGTGCATTGCCAGACCGTGAGCAGGATAGTTCGCATAAGGCGAAGCAGACCGACCTGGGTCCCAAAAATGCAGGAGTGCATAAAGGGAAGGGCAAGGCTGCGCCATCCAGCGATAAACCTGACGAGCCAAGGCCTAAGGGCCCACGCTGCTATAAATGCGGTCAGATTGGTCATATCGCCAAGAACTGCCCAAAGAAGGTAGCTCCCTCCATTCCTGTGCATGAGTGCTCGGTGCCTCGCAGTCGTTTGTCTGGTGTGAAGCGCACATTGGCTACAATGCAACACGGTTCCCGTGAGTTGTTGTTTACATGCTCTATGGCTGCGTTGGCTTTCCGTGCATCTGGGTCAGGCGAGCCTCCAAAGGTCGGGAAACTGACCTTTGTGATGCTCGCAGGGATCCAAGGACGGACAGGCCGCGTGAGATGTCTCCTCGACAGTGGTGCAACTTCATGTTTCATCTCACGTGCGGCTGTAAAGAAATTTGGGCTGCGAGAAGTAGACATGGCTCCACGAGGGATAGTAATGCCTGATGGGATGGAAGAAGAAACAACTGCTTTTTGTAATGTGCCTTTGCGAGTACATGGACATGATGTTTCTGTTCCCTGTCTAGTGGCTAATTTGAGCTCGCATGAGATTATTCTCGGAGACACGTTTTTAGCTTTGACAGACGCAAATTTGTCCTGGCGTACACGAATTGCACATTTCACGGTAGGGAACATGCGTGTCAGGGTGGCAATGGATGAAGCGCCCACGCCAGGGTGCGAAACAATCACTGCTGTACAGGCTAGACGCGTTCTCAAGGGTGGAGGCACAGGCTTTGCGGTAGTAGTGTCCCAGGAAGAACTCTCAGCGGTGGATTCTTCTGAGAATGGCGGGGATGTGAATGTGGGGCTAAAGTCGGGGGGGATTGAAAACCCTCGCGTGAAAGCCATTGTAACAGAATTCTGTGATTGCTTCCCTGATGAGTTGCCAAACTCTCTCCCACCTGAGAGGAATGTTGCGCACGCAATTCCCACCGGCAATAATCCAGTGCCCCCTGTTCGTGGAATGTATCGTCTCTCCCCAGTTGAGCGTGAGGAGGTGACTAGGACCCTACAGGATTTGCTTGCCAAAGGTTTCATTGAGCCCAGCAGCTCTCCTTTTGCGTCTCCTATCCTCTTTGTCCGCAAGAAGGAAGGCACGTTGCGAATGGTGGTGGATTATAGGGGAATGAACAAAATTACAGAGAGAAACCAATACCCTTTGCCACGAGTGGATGATCTTCTAGACCAACTAAATGGGGCCAAGGTGTTTTCTTCATTAGACTTGATGTCAGGATATCATCAAGTGCGGATCACACCCGAGGACGTCCCCAAAACGGCATTCATCACGCCACAAGGTTTGTATCAGTTTCGGGTATTGCCCTTCGGACTCACAAATGCGCCCGCTACATTTCAGAAGGTCATGAATGACGTGCTGAAATCATTGATAGGGAAATGTGCTTTGGTATACATGGATGATATCTTGGTCTACAGTAGGAATGCAGAGGAGCACGAAGAGCACTTGCGCTTGGTCTTACAATTGTTGCGTGAACATAAGCTGTATTGTAAGCTAAAGAAGTGCTCATTCTTTCAGGCTGAGGTTGCATTCCTAGGGCACATGGTTAGTGGTGAAGGCGTGCGAGCTGATCCCCGCAAAGTAGATGCGGTTAACAGCTGGCCACCGCCTTTGAATGTCCACGATGTGCGCTGTTTTTTAGGCCTGACGAATTATTTTCGTAAGTTCATCCTTGGATACTCCTCAATTGCACGGCCCTTAATGGACTTACTAAAGGACCAGGCTGTTTGGGCATGGAACCAGGTGCAAGAAGAGGCGTTCAGGAACCTGAAAATGGCTCTAACCTCTGCACCGGTACTCCAGATACCAGATTTTTCTTGTCCTTTTGAAGTTGTGGCCGACGCGTCTGGGGTCGCATTGGGGGCAATCTTGATGCAGGCTGGTCGCCCTGTGGCTTTCGAGTCAAGGGTGCTTAGTTCTGCGGAACGAAACTACCCTGTGGGTGAGCAGGAATTGCTTGCTGTTGTTCATGCTCTGCAAACTTGGCGATGCTATCTTGAAGGTGTAAAGTTCACTGTTGTTACAGATCACAATCCAAACACATATTTGCCTACCATGCGCAACCTGTCCACTCGCCAGGCTAGGTGGTCGGAATTCTTGCAGCGCTTTGATTTTGTTTGGGAGTATCGTCCAGGACGCACAAATTGTGCAGATCCCTTGTCCCGTCGCCCATCTGCTGTCCTTAATTCTATTCGCGCTGCCCTACGTTCGGCATCGCGATCTCCTGTTGGGGGGGGGGGACGGGTCTCCAGCTTTTTCTGGTGTTCCTGATAGGCCTAATGTTGAACATAGCTTAGGAGCAGATGCTTTTACCAGGCTGTGGACGGAGGGATCGTCGGACTTGCTTGCCAAGATCAAAGATGCGAGTGAAAGACTAACCTTAGACGAGGTACGGCAAATGGGCAGGCTGACTAGGGTGGACAAAGTGGATGGTGTATTTTGGTGTGACACCAGTGATGAAACTAAGAGTGTGTTTGTGCCGGATGTGCCTGGGTTACGAGACCATGTTGTGGCATCGTGCCATGATGGAGCGTATACTGGACACTTCGGGCAACGCAAGACCGCGCGAAGCTGGTACAGCGTGGTTTTTATTGGCCTACCTTGTATGATGATGTTTGCAGGTATGTTAAATCCTGCGATTCATGTCAGCGAAACAAGCCGTTGTCCGGTAAGCCACACGGTCTGCTCTTGCCTTTGCCCATCGCAGAAGTTCCATGGGAGCACATTTCAATGGATTTTGTGATGGCCCTCCCATGTACTCAGCAGGGCAATGATGCAGGTTTGGTGGTAGTGGATAGGTTCTCTAAAATGGTTAAGTTCGTGCCGACAACAAACACTATCACAGCGGAAGGGGCAGCTCGGCTGTTCCTTGATCATGTGTTTAAAGTGTTTGGCATGCCTAAAACAATTGTTTCTGATAGAGATCCTCGGTTCACTGGCAAATTCTTTATGGACTTGTGCAAATTGTTGGGTATCAAGCAAGCTTTCTCTTCTGCGTATCATCCGCAAACGGATGGGCAGACGGAGAGGACCAACAGGGTGATGCAAGATGTGTTGAGACACTATGTTGCGCCGGATGGCAAAGACTGGGACACACATCTCTCTATGGCGGAATTCGCAGTGAATAATGCCTACCATGAGTCGATTCAATCGACGCCATTCTTTCTGAATTATGGTAGACACCCACGAGTTCCCGGTCACCCAGAGTTTCGAAGCAAGGTCCCACGCGCACAAGGGGTTGAGTGCAGGCTGCAAGAGCTGTGGAAGAGGGCAAAGCTTTGCCTGGAAGCAGCTGCCAGCCGGGCCAAGGCGGACGCAGATGCGCACCGGTCCTTGGTGACTTTCGTCTTGGGGGAGCAAGTGCTTCTAGCGACGAGGTACGCTCAGCCAAAGACTGTTTTGGGAAAGAAGCTATTGCCAAGGTTCATGGGGCCATTTACTGTGACGGGTATCATTAATGAAACGACGTATCAGTTGGATCTCCCCGATAACCTCCGATGGCACAATGCTTTCCATTGTTCTTTGCTGAAGAAGTACGTGGCGGGAGGACGTGTGCAACCACCTCCAATGCCTGACATTGTAAATGGTGAGCCGGAGTACGAGGTTGCCCATATTTTGCAACATAGGGTGCGGCAAACACAGCTGGAGTTCCTCGTGGCCTGGAAAGGCTTTGCCCAGGAACACAATTCTTGGGAGCCAGCTGAGGTCATCCTTGAAAACTGTGAAGAATTGGTCAATGCATATTGGGGACAGTCAAGGGCCCGACCAGGCAGAGCGAGGCGCGTTACCTCGGACGCTGCGCGGTCAAAACCCAATTCTTCCAGTTGAATCAGTCACCTACGACGGGTCCCGGGTGGGGGCTGTGAGGATTGATCTGTAACGCGGGATGTTTCTGACAGTGAAAACATCCAAATCCACAGGCAGAGCTTTGCGGGGCGCGGCTTTGCATATTGTCCGTGATCATCTCAGACGTGGGGGACGCTCTGCGTTGTGTACAACTGGTTGGACGAGGGATGTGACGCTTGTTCGCGGGCTTCCTCCCTGTGGCTGAGTGCATGCACACTGCACTAAAACTGGGGAGTTCATGTGGGTGGACGGGGGGCGTGGCGACCCTCAAAACCAGTGTCGTAGCTTTAGTGCGTAAAAGAGCGCATAACGCCTGGCCGGCTGGACCCTAAACCTATCATGAACACGGAAGGTCAACATGTTGATTTGTTGATTCCTTGGCGAAGTCTGGGTTCGCAGAGCACCGGGGGACCTTACCTTTGAGGGGTGCTGTGACCTTGTAAAAGGTTGTGTCTTTGGATAAAGATGGAGTGCAAACTTTGTGCTTGCAACGGTTAGACCGTTGGGTTGGCTTCGGCAGAATTCCTCCTCTACAGAAGGGTGGCCTCTGTTAGTGTTGCCGAGGATGGCAACGAACTAAGTGGGGAGGGATGTTGTGCGGTGGGTACCGATCTGATCAGGCGGTACCCCGACAGGGTACTGCGGTATCTGATCAGCCGGTAAGGTACCACCGGCACAAAGGAGGTGCCACGGTGCGGCTCTGCTGCAAGTGGCGGAACCTTGGACACCCCTGCCAGGTGGCGGTTGAGGTGGACAGCATGTCCTATAAATCAGGATGAGCTGTGAGACCAGCATAAGGGATCCCAAAGGATCCCGAAAGGCTGGCAGGGCCGATGGGTGCCCTGGGACGGCCTCGCCGTCGAGTCCACAATATCCAATTTCGAATTACTGAACCTCTGTTCTGAGTTTAATTCACAACAAAAATCCTCTTTCTCATTCACCACATCAAGGAGATCAGGCATTTCATCATCATCAGACAAGGCCTCCTCAAACTTGACAAATTGTCTTGCACACACTGTGACTTTGGAATCTATGAGAACACGATAATTCTTGATGTGCCCATCATAGCCCAAGAAAATACCCTCCTTACTGACAAGGCTAAATTTACCACCCCTTTTGGACTTTTCAATCATGACATGGCACTTGCTCCCAAAAACACGTGACTGACATCAGGAACAGTGCCAAACCACATCTCAAATGGGGTTTTATCATGATTTGAAATTGCAGACAAATTTCTAACATAGTTTGCAGTTAAGAGAGAGTCACCCCAATATTCTGGAGGTAGGCTCGAGGCAGTCAGCATGGCTCTTGCTTTCTCCTGCAGAGTCCTGTTCAGCCTCTCAATTTTCCCATTTTGTTGATGGGCATATGGTGCAGTCTTTTGGTGGACTGCACCATTTTTCCTGCAGAACTTTTTTAAGCCAGAAAACTCAGTACCATTGTCGGTCCTGATAAACTTAACCTTGCACTCGTGCTGGGTCTGCCACTCGGTCAATAAATTAACTGCCTCTCTTGATGCATCTGCTTTTGACTTGAGTAGGATAGTTGCTGACATCTCAAAAAATCCATCTAAGACATTAAGTGCATATTTTTCATCATCATACGTTTCAGGTGAAACTGGGCCCATAAGGTCCATATGCACAACCTCTAGCTTACTAGTGCAAGCAGTGCCTGTTGATTTAAAAGGTTGCACAGTTTGCTTCCCATGCAAACAAGCACTGCAGACACCTTTTATGCCTATTGAACTTGAGAAATCAGAAGAGGGGAGTTTCATTCCCTTTACCATTTTGCCCTTCATCATTCTTACCATATATGTAAAAGGTTATGGGCAGTGGCGTATCCTGTAAGCAAGCAGACAGGTCGTAAGTTCGTGCCTCTCCAGCTACAGTCCTTGACGACTGTCTGCTCTTTAGACACATGCAACTGCATGAACAAGACTGGCATCCTTATGTGCCCAGTATCTTTCCAAACCAGTTCCATTACATGTTGATCTGTCAATGAGCATCTACACACGGATAAGCTCCTGACGGCTGAAAGCAAGTACCTTCCTATACTCAATCAAGACTCCGTCCCTTAGCTGTTTGGGAGACTTGATTATCCACTAAGATGGTTCACTTACAAACAAGCAATCAAACATGAACACATTACCAATACACACCCTGCGTCACCGCACCTGTAAGCAAGCAGAGAGGTCGTAAGTTCGTGCCTCTCCAGCTACAGTCCTTGACGACTGTCTGCTCTTTAGACACATGCAACTGCATGAACAAGACTGGCATCCTTATGTGCCCAGTATCTTTCCAAACCAGTTGCTCGACTATGCGGTGATCGCAGCTTTAATATTCCTTTCACACTAACGCGTAATCTAAATCAGATTGTACCTTATGTTCGAAATAGACCTCATCCGAACGTGTCTTGAGGTACCTTATGTGGATAGTGGACCCGTATCTTAATAATGTACATTTGAAGATCACCTAAAGCACAAGGCATTCGATGTATGTTCACAACTCAACAATATAGGCTGGAGACAAGTGCCCCAGCCTCTGATGCCACAGGTCTGCATCCCTGTGAATCACCTGAACATTGCATGCCTCCATAAACTTAGTTTCTGGATGGAAAGAAACATGCTTGTCTGGTAGAGCTAAGTCCACCAGCCACTGATAAGGGAAGGCATGCTCAGCATTTCCCAAATGGTACCCATTAGAATCTGTAAGATAACACCCAATACCCATGATATTGACATTGATACCATCTAAATAAGCTTTGCCCACTGACAGAAGATACTTCTTACTAGAGGGAACATGCTTGACATTGTGCAGGAACAATGAACTGCCAGACTCGAGGAACACTTGCATGGTGCCTTCTGTTATAATAGTGATAGAATATTTTGGTGCCTTTCCCTCAGAAGAGTAATAGTGGCCAGATCAGTTCCAATTACCAGTGAGAACATTTATTAGAATGAGTAATAGGTGGCAGAACCTAGGAGTTCTGCCAGAACCAATCTAGACCAATTATACGTTAATAAGGGAGGATGAGGTGATCGGACACGGTTTGCTCGAAAAGCTATATGCTCCTGGCTCGAAGGAATGAGGCACTTGATTGGGACATCAAAAGCACTTCGGGTGTTTGCTACTTCACTGTTGCCAGTCAAGTCACCTTATTCACAGTCGACACTGCTTGTTACTCGACACACAACAAGAGTGTCGCCAGGCTAAACACCCTCGTGCCGGGTCATACAGGTAAACTGTTGTCAGGACATGACGTGCACAAGAACAACGGATTAGGAAAGGGTCTAGATAATGTGTATTAGAAAGGTGCTAATGTTTTAGCTCATCGGACATCGGTAATGCAGACTATCAGTAACTTCGTAGATAGAGTAGTTTGAATTGCTGAGTGATGAGAGAAAGCAATAAGCATTGTAAGACTTGATTGGGACATCAAAAGCACTTCGGGTGTTTGCTACTTCACTGTTGCCAGTCAAGTCACCTTATTCACAGTCGACACTGCTTGTTACTCGACACACAACAAGAGTGTCGCCAGGCTAAACACCCTCGTGCCGGGTCATACAGGAAACGCCAAGCTCAGAAGTTTACAGGTTATGGGCCCACCAACTCATACTCTGAGCACTTGAGATGTGTGACCCGAAAGAAAGGATCTGCGATGGGACGAACGAGACAGAGCGGGAGAATGGGCTCGGGCTCATCAAGACCTGTGAGACCTCCTCCACCTCAACCACCGACGTATGACAGTTTGAGAAGAGCTGGTGGAGAGACTGGACCACGAACACCTGAGGAACGAGCGTTCATCGTCAAGGACTTCGTCAGCCGAGCCTACGGACAGGGCAGACTCGACCCTCCACAGTGGTTTAAACTGAGATTTCCAGTTTACCCTGCCTACAAAGTCACAGTCTGGGAGTGTTCTTTCATCAACGGCGACCCAGGATTTGTAACCCGAGCACTATTTGAACGACACCTGCGTCAGGTTGGAGGTCCGGACCAGGAAGAGTTCTGGGCAGAAAAGGCAGCGTACACAGCTGTGGAGACTGCTCTCGCCTCGTTCGACGAGGACTTTCTTCTTTCTTTATTGGGGAGCGTAAAGGGATACAGTCCAGAGGAGTGGTGCACCGAAACAGACAGCCAGGACGAGGACGGAGACTCGAAATTTTCAGAACGCGACGAAGACTGAGAAGATCCTTCAGCAAAATGGCAAAGAAGGGTTCAAGCACCAGTGAAGCATCAAAGTCAGCGGACGAGGAATCAACATCAACCCCCACGCGAGAGCCATGCACACCCAGTACCTCCAAGGGTGAGGGAGATAGTCTTCCCAAGGTTATTGCCACGCAAGTAAAGGTCCATATCAAGCTATTGCGTCATGGTCAGAATTTTATAGTGTGGGACAATGCATTCACCGCTGCTAATAGTGCAAAAGGTTCCCTGCCTGCTATTCAAGAAGCCATGCCTGGTACTATTCACAATGCTGCTGCTATGCTACTGATGTATGAATCAGTACCAGAGGAATGGTTGGGGGAGCTGTCTAGCAAGCCCTCTGCTTATGATGCCTATGTATTTATCTGCAAGAGATTTGTTGGTGGATACAACACCCAAGCCAATGCAGACTGGCTGAAGGAGATGGCAAGGGGCATCAAGAGAGGAGAAACTATATCCCAGTATGTATGCAGGATGATCAATCTGAAGAGCTGCCTGAAACGTAACGGACATGATCTCCTGGATGGTCATGTGGCAACCCAGATAGTGCAGGGACTTCCAGCAGCAGCCAACCCACCAGGATTGCTACCCACTGCAGTTGCTCAGCCTTTGGATCAGCTGGCAGACCTGATCTCCACCACAGCAGAGGCCTCAGGGTATAATGATGATGGGGAGCAACAGGCAGTGGTCATGATGGCTCAGCCTACCCCACCTGCCCCTGTACCTGCACCAACAGCATGTGCGCTGAACCAACCCAAGCAGCCAGCAGAGGGGGACGCAAAGGGAGAGGTAAAGGGGACCTGCAACTGCTGTCACAGAAGGGGACACTTCTGGCGAGACTGCCGCAAGAGGCAGAGGGATGCAGACACCCAGAGGAACGTAGTTGCAGCTGTACAGCAGCTAGTTGGCATGTGGCCTCAAGGGCAATTTCCTGGAGCACCTCAGCCACCCCCAACTGTGCAGCATGCCTTCCCTGGAGCTGGAGCATTCCCACTGTTGCATCCACCGCATGGTCCTCCCTCTCCCCCTTCAGAAGGTATGCCATACGTAGTGTCATACAATGTGCTGGACTCTCACTGCAATAAACAGTCCAAACAGTCTTGGCTTGTGGATAGTGGAGCGTCAGTGCACCTTGTGAACAGCCTGGCCCTGCTACATGCCCCCACTGTACATACCAAGCCTATTCCCCTTCAACTTGCCACTTCAGACGCAACATGAGGAATCATTGCCACTGGCTCAGTTTGTCTATTGTCCCCACAGCACGTACCAGTGTGGCTGCATCATGTGCAGTGTGTTGCTTCAGCTACAACCAATATCCTGTCAGTATCTGCTACCCTTCGTGATGGTGCCTGCCTTGCCACAGACGGTGTGGGAAGCTTTACAGCAGTGACAGGCCCAAATGGGTGGAGGATGCCAGTGAGTGCAGAGAATGGTCTGTACTATGTACACAACTGTTTACCTGTGATTGCAAGTAAAACCCCAGGCCCAGTGACAGCAGCCCTGAAGAGAAAATGTAAGAAAAGCCTGAAGCACGACTGCACTAGACGGTTCCTGTGGCACAGCAGATTGGGACACCCTGGAGAACCATGGATGCAGCGGTTGAGCAGCGAGCAATTAGTCACTGGCCTAGACACACATCTTCCCCCTTGTGAAAAATGCCCCAAGTACTGTGAAGCCTGTATTGAGGGGAAGCATGCCCGCCCACCTTTTGGGGAAAGTTCCAGACCTGCAGTGAACCCTCTTGACAGAATTCACATTGATACTGTGGGTCCCATATCTCCAGCTGCAATCACTGGAGAACGGTTTTGGGTGACAGTTATTGATGAAGCATCAGGATGGAAAGTAGCCTTGCCAGTTAAATCCAAGGATGTTATCGGAGCTGTTGTCAGGGATCTTGTCCTGTTTTGGCAGACAAAACGAAGAACCACTGTGAAATGCATTCGATGTGACAGGGGCACTGAATTTATTAATGCCAAATTCAAGGAGTTCTGTGCATCTCAGGGCACTAAGTTGGAGATGTCAGCGCCATATACCCCGCAACAGAATGGGATAGCAGAGCGAGCCAACAGGACCCTCAAGGAGCGAACCAGGACACTTCTCAACTTTGCAGCTGCCAGTCCTGTGATGTGGAAAGAGGCACTGGAGACAGCCTGCACCCTTCTGAACATGGGACCCAGCTCAGGCAGGCCTCTTACCCCCCGTGAAATGTTTATGGGATATAAACCTGATGTCTCCCTTCTACTGGATCACCGGGAGGAATTCATCCGCTGGACCAGGACCAGTCCAGCATGTTGGCGACTCTTCATCGAATGGCAAGAGGGAATCCCGACAGTGGAGAACATCAACGGTGTTTGGGGCGAGCACAGCAGACACTCCGAGATCCGCGGCCTGACAACGAAGGTCAGCCGCCGGATGGATTGACAAGATCACAACGTTATGAGCATCGCACTGCTGCTCGCGAGCTCCTGCTGGCACAGGAGAAGGGAGAGAGCTGTGAGCGAGTGGGGTTGACTGAATGTGACACCGAGTCACAGGGACCAGGGGAAGTGCAGGAAAAAGGTCAGGATCCTGAGAGACCTGCATCACATGTGAGCGATGAGAGGGGGACAGTCTCTGATCAGACTGAGAATGGTCCAAGTGAGCTGAGTTGCCTGGGTGGGACCTATTCAGTACCTGAGGAAATTGTTAGAGACGTGAGCTCTGTCTGTAATGCCCAAAGACAATGTGGTGCCAGCCACACAAGTGTGGGCCATGCTTGTGAGTGTGCTGCTGGGCCTGCGCCCCAGCGCTCATGTTTGGCAGGGAGCAGACAGAGAGAGAGAGAGACATGGGCACATCACCAAGACAGACCAAGTGTCCAAGCTGTGCAGAGTGGTTCAATTGCCTGTGCGAGCTCTGACGAGGCTGAAGCACGTCAGTCATGTAAGAGTGTGGATGAGGAGGTGAATCGGAAGCTTGGACAGTGTGAGAATTTGCCCAATTACAAGAGCTTTCCGAGAGATACCTGTGTCTGGGAGGATGATGTGAGAGTGCGAAGCAGTAAGCTCGAAAGGGCGAACTGTGAGTCTAAGAGAGAGAGAGAGCAGCGAGGAAAGTCGGACTCCTCACAAACTGCACCCTGGTGCAGTGCAGCGTCAGTCAGCGAAAGAGTAGTGGGTGAAAGAGAGAGTGAGAGCAAGCCAGATCAGGGGAAGCACACAGGGGTACGGTTTGGGAAGATTAGTGTGCCTTCCAGCTTGAGGGAGGCACAGAAGTCCCCTCAGTGGGAATATTGGAAGGCTGCTATGCAAGAAGAGCAGAATTCTCTGGATGCCCACGAGGTCATGGAGTATGTCCCGAGACCTCGTGGTCATAAAGTAATTCCAGTCCATTGGATCTTTTCAGTGAAAATGGATGCCCATGGCAATGTGCTGAGGTTCAAGGCTAGGCTGGTAGCTCAAGGATGCAGGCAAATTCCTGGAGTAGATGTCATGGAAGTCTTTGCACCAACTAGCAGTTATGGATCCAGGAGAGCCTTACTGTCAGTGGCTGCACAAGAGGGTCTTGAAATTCACCAGGTGGATGTCAAGACTGCTTTCCTGAATGGAGAATCAGAGGAGGAGGTGTATGTCACACAACCTCCTGGGTTTGAAAATGGGGATGGGAACACAGTGTGTCGCTTGAAGAAGGCATTGTATGGCCTGAAGCAAGCTCCAAGGGCATGGCATAAGACCCTTAATGCGAAGCTGCATACCATGGGCTATGAAGTGTGCAAGAGTGATGCTGGGGTCTATGTGAAGTGCTCAGTCGATGGAGGAAAGTCATTTGTGTTGATTTATGTAGATGATCTACTGATTGTTTCCAAGGGAATGAGAGAGATTGAGAGAGTGAAGGGGTTACTCAAGCAAGAGTTCACCAGCCATGATTTAGGAGAGGTAAAAGATTTCCTGGGCTGTCAAGTGATGAGAGATAGGGATAAAGGGCTGATTTCATTAAGCTGCATCCCTAAGATTGATGCATTGGTTGAGAAATTTGGGCTGGATCTGGAGTCTGTGGGGCCTGACACCCCTATGACCAAAGATTTTGTAGCCACACAGCGACCTATGTCCAAGCACCCAAGGACAAATATTTTGTGCAGTTTTTTGGAGGTCCCCCGTTTTGACGGATTGATTGGCAAAATGTGGGAATTTGTAGAGGGATAGTGGCCCCTTTGGAATCAGTACTCTATAAGCTATTTTTGAGATATGAGTTTGTGCCTGCCCCGGACTTGTGTACTTGACAAAATTAGCCGTGCGTGCCGGCGTGGCAGGTTGACTGATTGATTCGAAAAGGGGGGCCACTTCTCGACAGCACCACACACAAGCGCAGTGACTACGTTTCAAGAAAGACACCCTTCATGTTGTGTGAATAGGGCTATTGATTGCGTGTTCTTAGTTTTAAGCGCACTCCTTCTTCCCTCGCATCTGTACACGATTTTCACAAGTTGACACCGTTTTCGTTAGAAAAGCTCGCGTTTTGCAGCATATTGCTTGGGCTTTGTTGTTGATAGATTTGAGAAGCAATTTTGTGTCAGGGGTGGGTGGCAAGGGAGGGACCTGAGCTCCTTTGAGTGCCTCTATGGGGGCCGGGGAAAAGCGGTTTGTCCTTTGGCACGGGAGGCTCGGACTAGGTGGTGTGTTGTTGGATTAGGGCCCCTAAAGTTGAGAGCTGCAAATCAGGGGGCCATCTTTAATTAGGCATGTAAGAAAGCACACTGCTGCAAACAGAAATACAATCTCCCCGTGAGGTAGCCCAACGAACAGCCTTGACAATACATTAAACTTGGGTGAATCCCATGCCTGGCACATGCGCTATAGCACTTTCCCTCGAAGGCAGTGTTGCACAAAATATTTGTCCTTGGGTGTCGTAGGCAAGTAAGACAAAACAGAGGTCGATTTTTTAGCGGAAACCGCCGGATATGGCAAGCGGCACTCTCTAAAAAGCACACAAAGCACTTAAAATGATTACATTCACAGTTTATCATTACCACTCAGTTCGAATTCTTTTTTATACCGCTCCGTGTCTTGCGAATGGATCAGGATTGGCCACGTGCGCGACCCCATCGACGGGCACGATCATTTTTTACAGATATTATGGGTTTGTCACAAAGCTCTAATAACTCAAAAATCCTTTTACCAACTTTTTTTGCCCAAACAATGGGATGTGATACGTCTAAAGAGGGTGTGACGTTGGCATGTGTAGCCCACGTGCTACTACCTATAGATTCTCATCCTTGGAGTCGATCTCATGACCCATTCCCCCTAAATGGTCTAGGGATGGACGAGCTGCACCATCTTTGCTATCAGCAACATTGTTTTTGCAGGGTTACAAGAATGTTCAAGGCCAAGCATGCCAAGGAAGGAAGCGTACGCTAGCCAGTACCCCGTCCCGCACGTGCGAGTAATTTGATTGTTATTGTACCTCACCGTCCATGATTTTTTAATAAGGTGGTGGTCCACACAGATGTGAGCAAAGGCCTTTGTTAAGTAAACGTTAAAATTTGCTCATCTTCTCTGGCGCACGTCATGACAAAGCCTTTGGGGCCCAATTGCCCTTGCTCTCTTTAGCCACGTGATGGCACAAATCCAGCAATCTGTCTACATTCTTGCCCACAACGTCCCCCAAATTGACTTCTTCCCAGACCTCTTTGCATGTGGCCCAGCACTCATCCATAGAAGGAGTTCTGGGCATTCATGGAAGGCTGCATTGTCGTGGGATAAGAGGAGGCTTTCCTCCATAATGTCTTGCCTTCTCTGTTGGAAGCTTGTCATGGAGGCGTACACCATTCTCCGTCACCATCTCCTTCATCTTGTCACAAAACTCAGCTTGAATCATGCCCTTTGCAGCCTTCCCGGGATTATTCTTGACCTGCACAAGCCAGCTGCTCTCCTCTTCTCCATCTGATGGTTGTTGAGAAGCTTGCGGATCCCCACCTTACGCTGCTCGGATGGCACGCTCCAAGGTCCTCCTGTGTACTCCTAGCTGGTCCACTCGCTGTTTGATGGTGGGGTGGGCGTGAAGGAATCCCTTACGACATGTGTGGTATACCGACTGACCAGCTGGGTTGAGTTTTCCAACAATTTTGTCTGCAATCTCTTTTGCCAAGGCTGCCGGCACTCTGCGAAGGCGTCCGCATCGGGGCCTATCTTTCGTGCTTCCGTACTTGTCCAATTTGGTCCACCATCGCTTGCAGAGCTGTCCAGGCCTTGGAGGCGCAGCACCCTTCAGATGGGCAACAAGCATTTCTCCAGCTTTGGCTGCATTGTAATTTGCTTGCATGTAGAATCGAGCCCCTGCACTTCGGACATCTAGCGGCCACCCCATTTCCACGGCGGCCAAGTCCTACCTGATGTGTAACGCCCGAAGTCAGTTACGTCTCACGTACGCCATGATGTAACCTCAAATATTGCATGCCAAGTCCTTACAACATGTAGCTTCAATGCTATGTAAAGGGGCCAGTATACATGCACGTGGCAGCAATGAGAGGGGCATGTCCTCGTGTGCTACACCCAAGGACAAATATTTTGTGCAGTTTTTTGGAGGTCCCCCGTTTTGACGGATTGATTGGCAAAATGTGGGAATTTGTAGAGGGATAGTGGCCCCTTTGGAATCAGTACTCTATAAGCTATTTTTGAGATATGAGTTTGTGCCTGCCCCGGACTTGTGTACTTGACAAAATTAGCCGTGCGTGCCGGCGTGGCAGGTTGACTGAATGATTCGAAAAGGGGGGCCACTTCTCGACAGCACCACACACAAGCGCAGTGACTACGTTTCAAGAAAGACACCCTTCATGTTGTGTGAATAGGGCTATTGATTGCGTGTTCTTAGTTTTAAGCGCACTCCTTCTTCCCTCGCATCTGTACACGATTTTCACAAGTTGACACCGTTTTCGTTAGAAAAGCTCGCGTTTTGCAGCATATTGCTTGGGCTTTGTTGTTGATAGATTTGAGAAGCAATTTTGTGTCAGGGGTGGGTGGCAAGGGAGGGACCTGAGCTCCTTTGAGTGCCTCTATGGGGGCCGGGGAAAAGCGGTTTGTCCTTTGGCACGGGAGGCTCGGACTAGGTGGTGTGTTGTTGGATTAGGGCCCCTAAAGTTGAGAGCTGCAAATCAGGGGGCCATCTTTAATTAGGCATGTAAGAAAGCACACTGCTGCAAACAGAAATACAATCTCCCCGTGAGGTAGCCCAACGAACAGCCTTGACAATACATTAAACTTGGGTGAATCCCATGCCTGGCACATGCGCTATAGCACTTTCCCTCGAAGGCAGTGTTGCACAAAATATTTGTCCTTGGGTGCAAGGACAACAGTGACAGCATTGGCGCTGGAAGCCCACTTCCACCCGGACACAGGTACTGTGAACTGGTTGGGTCACTGTTGTACATTGCAAATACCACTAGGCCTGATATTTCACAGGCGGTGGGAGTGCTTTCCCGGTATAGGATTACCCCTACTACTGCTCACTGGAATGAAGCCATCAGAGTGTTGAAATATCTGAAGGCAACCAGAGATCTCGTTTTGGTCCTTGGAGGGAAGGACACAGAGCTAGAGGGTTTTGTTGATGCAGATTATGGTGGGGATCAAGATCATCGATTTTCCACTACAGGATATGTCATCAGAGTGTTTGGTGGAGCTGTAGTTTGGGGGAGCAAGAAGCAGTCTGCAGTTGCCACATCCACTGTAGAAGCTGAGTTCATGGCAGCAAGTGCAGCTGTCAAAGAGGCCAATTGGATGAAGGGATTCCTTGAGGAAATTGGGATTTCTCCATGGATTGTAAAAATTCACTGTGATAATCAGGGATGCATCAATCATCTCAGAAATCCAGTGTTCTCTAAGCATACTAAGCACATCGCTATCAGCTTCCACTTTGCGGGGGAAGCTATTGCATTGGGTCAAGTTGATGTGAAATACGTTCCTTCTGCAAGGAATGTGGCAGATATATTCACAAAGCCTTTGGCAAGGCAGGTATTTCAAGGACATCGTGAGGCTCTGGGTTTGGCCAAGTTTTTGTGAGGAAAAGGCAAGGGGAAGTGTTATAATAGTGATAGAATATTTTGGTGCCTTTCCCTCAGAAGAGTAATAGTGGCCAGATCAGTTCCAATTACCAGTGAGAACATTTATTAGAATGAGTAATAGGTGGCAGAACCTAGGAGTTCTGCCAGAACGAATCTAGACCAATTATACGTTAATAAGGGAGGATGAGGTGATCGGACACGGTTTGCTCGAAAAGCTATATGCTCCTGGCTCGAAGGAATGAGGCACTTGATTGGGACATCAAAAGCACTTCGGGTGTTTGCTACTTCACTGTTGCCAGTCAAGTCACCTTATTCACAGTCGACACTGCTTGTTACTCGACACACAACAAGAGTGTCGCCAGGCTAAACACCCTCGTGCCGGGTCATACAGGTAAACTGTTGTCAGGACATGACGTGCACAAGAACAATGGATTAGGAAAGGGTCTAGATAATGTGTATTAGAAAGGTGCTAATGTTTTAGCTCATCGGACATCGGTAATGCAGACTATCAGTAACTTCGTAGATAGAGTAGTTTGAATTGCTGAGTGATGAGAGAAAGCAATAAGCATTGTAAGACTTGATTGGGACATCAAAAGCACTTCGGGTGTTTGCTACTTCACTGTTGCCAGTCAAGTCACCTTATTCACAGTCGACACTGCTTGTTACTCGACACACAACAAGAGTGTCGCCAGGCTAAACACCCTCGTGCCGGGTCATACAGGAAACGCCAAGCTCAGAAGTTTACACCTTCACCTATAATTTCCTCTGACTTGCCATTTGCCACAATCAGTCGTTGTGGCACATCAAACTTGACATAATTTATCATGTTGTCACTCGAAGGAGAAATGTGATCAGTTGAACCTGAATCAATTAACCAAGCAGGTAGAGAGGGTTGGGAAATTACTGTATCCCTCTGTACACAATTAGTTTGTGCCCTCCTCTCCTGAGCTGCAAGCTTAGGACACGTTGTCTTTCTGTGTCCTGGATTCCTGCAATACTTGCATATTAGTACAGGCCTTCCCTGCTGTTGAAACGCAGGTTGTCCTGTTCCTGAATTTTCACGGTTAGTATTGTTAGGCACTTCTGCCTGGTGAGCACCTGAACCAGCCCCACCTGAACCACCTTGCCTGCCCGCAGGCTGACCACGCCCACCCTGATTTCTATGAGGTTTGGGGTTTGAGGTGTTTGGAGGATTATATGGCTTCTTTGCTTGAAGGTCCATATATGTTAACTCAAGATCATGCTGGAGTTGGTGCACATTTTGAAGGTTGTTGCACACAGACAGCTGTAAACGCCTATCTACCTCATACTCTGCAGTGAGGCCTTCTATGATCATGGAGCACTGGCAAACCTCAGAACACCGCTCTCCTAGTGATTTGAGGTTGTTTGCAATTTTCCTGCATCTTAACACGTAGTCAGATGGTTTTTGTTGTAATAGATAATAATATTTAGTGCCTTTCCCTCACAGGAGTAATATTGGCAATTCCGCCAGAGATAATAATACAAGACAAATCGGGCCGAGACGTGACTCAGCACTAGGTTATGTACATTTGAATGTGGATAGCAATAACGCAAGTTACACACACGTTTGTTGCAAGAAGGTAGTGGTGGCTGCGCAGCAAGGCAAGGCACTTGATTGGGACTATCACAGCACTTCGGGTGCTTCACTCACGTTGCCAATCAGTCCTTGATTGACAGTGTCTCTTTCTCTACTTCTCTTCACACAGTAGAGCCGACACTGGTCTAACACCCTCCGTGCTGCCACCACACAGGTAATGTGTGCGTAGTTAGGATAGCTTGTTTGAGACTCTGAATGCTTTTAGTTTATTATGTTAGGTGTATGCGCTTGACTTTCCATTCATCGGACAATGAGACCACCCACAACTGAGTGAGAACAGACTAGGGTAGTTTGAATTCCGTTGTTACGAGAGTGATAGAGTGCATGTTGTAATAGACTTGATTGGGACTATCACAGCACTTCGGGTGCTTCACTCACGTTGCCAATCAGTCCTTGATTGACAGTGTCTCTTTCTCTACTTCTCTTCACACAGTAGAGCCGACACTGGTCTAACACCCTCCGTGCTGCCACCACACAGGAATACGCCAAGCCCATAACCTAACAGGTTATGGGCCCACCACTCTCCCGTTGAGTGTGTGGCTGGCTCAAGAATCGGAGACGAGAAGCTGTATGGCCAAGCGCCGCAGACCGAAGCAGACTGCTCGCAAGACTACCAACGTCAACGTTCCTGCTCGGTTAAGAACCGGTCCACCTTCGTACAACGATAGAATCAGAAACGGAGGACAGCAAGGAGATCGGACTCCTGACGAACGGGCTGCCATTGTAAAAGACTACGTGTTTCATCTGTACGTTGGACGACCTCTCCCTCAAGCATTTCTGCTTGCGGCGTCACCTGCAGTGATGGCACGACGGCAGCGTCACTTCGTAGCCTGTGGGAAAAACCGTCCACGCTACAACGTTTCCAGGAACAGCACACAGCACTCTCCAACAGTAGAGGTTGGTCAAGGATACCAACATGCTTCGGACAAGTCTTACAAATGATCTTAACTGCTCTCACTCTTGCTAAAGACCACGTAACACTACGCCTTGCCTGATAGCAGAGTTCAGCACCAAAGAGGCCTTGCGATGTCTACTTTACGTCACTAGAATACAATAATAGTTCATCAGTAACTCAGCAAGGTCTCTTTGTGATGTTTGTACAGTGAAACTATCTTACCGCCACAACGGTGGACGTCAACATAAGTCTCAATGAGGTCAAACATTCAGTGCGCTCTCGTCATGCACTCTCATCAATGCACACAGCAGTAATATCTAACTGGTCTGAATGTTTGAGCACAATCATATCTGGAACGGCTTTGAGAATCCTAAACACACCTGCAGTGATGGCACGACGGCAGCGTCACTTCGTAGCCTGTGGGAAAAACCGTCCACGCTACAACGTTTCCAGGAACAGCACACAGCACTCTCCAACAGTAGAGGTTGGTCAAGGATACCAACATGCTTCGGACAAGTACCGAGCCGTTCCTGGGCTGCCCAGGGATGGCTCGGACTGCAGGGATCCTAAAGTACTACCATACGTAATGTCTATTGAGAACGCATATCGTACAAGTCACGTGTTATGTCATTGAGGTACGAGTATGATCTATACCGTTCATAAAGGGCTATAACGGCTATAGTTTACACTGCTGTTGATGGCATGTGACAGGGGATGTCACTAAGTACAGTATTGACCAATTCATTCAACACTTCCCCTTGACAGCACCCTGTCACCTATGTCATCTTCACAAGTCCAAACCCTCGCCTGTGCATCTGGAAGGCAGGGCGAGCGAGAGGCTTTGTCAGCATGTCTGCCTTGTTCCTTGCAGACTCCACATAGCAGAGTGTAACCTGCCCCTTTGCAATAGCTTCACGTGCAAAGTGGAAGCACACTGCAATGTGCTTAGTATACTTGCTATACAGTGGGTTTTTCAGGTTAGCAATGCACCCCTGATTGTCACAGTATAGCTTCACTGACCAAGGAGGAGTTCCGATTTCCTCCATGAACCCACGCAGCCAGTTAAGCTCCTTAATAGCCAGACTGGTTGCCATGAATTCTGCCTCCACAGTGGAGGTAGCAACTGAGTGTTGCTTCTTACTACCCCAGACCACAGCACTGCCAAACACTGATAGCACATATCCCGAGGTAGAATGCCTGCTGTCAATATCGCCAGCATAATCTGCATCAACATGACCTTCTAACACAGGCCCTTTCCCTCCCAGCACTAAGACACACTCTCGAGTAGACTGAAGATACCTCAATACCCTCAAGCCCTCATTCATGTGGGCAGTGGTGGGAGCGTTCCGGTAACGGGACAGAACACCCACAGCCTGAGCTATATCAGGTCGAGTTGTATTAGCAATATACAACAGAGACCCAACAAGCTCACAATATCTATGCCCGGGAGGCAGTGGAGTCCCAGACCCAAAGCTGGTCTCACCCACTGTAACCTGCGGCATCCCAGACATCACAAAGTCTTTACTCATGGGAGTATCGACTGTACGTGACTCAGCACTCACCCCAAACTTCTCACACAGTGCATCAATCTTAGGCACGCAGCTCAGTGATAAGCACCGATTCTCTCTATCTCTCAGGATCTGGCAGCCCAAGAAGTCCTTGACTTCACCAAGGTCATGAATCTTGAAGCTTGCCAACAGCTCCTTTTTCACCCATTCTATCTCTTCCGCACCCATTGCCACAATCAAAAGATCATCAACATACACAAGCATGTATGACAGCTCCCCATCCTCGTGTCTCTTTATGTAAACTCCCGCATCGCTCTTACACACTTCATATCCCATACTCAGCAGCTTCTCATTCAGGGTCTTGTGCCAAGCCCTGGGAGCCTGCTTCAGGCCATAAAGGGCCTTACGCAGTCTGCACACAATGTTGGGGTTGCCATTATCAAATCCAGGAGGCTGTGTCACATACACCTCCTCCTCTAATTCACCATTCAAAAAGGCGGTCTTTATATCCACCTGGTGAATTTCCATGTTCTTTGCTGCAGCAGTTGCTAGCAAAGTCCTCCTGGACCCATAGCTACTGGTAGGTGCAAAGACCTCATCTACATCAACTCCAGGAATCTGTCTACAGCCCTGGGCTACAAGCCGAGCCTTAAATCTCAACACGTTCCCATGTGCATCAGTCTTCACAGAGAAGATCCAATGCACAGGGATCACCTTGTGTCCCCTGGGTCTCTCAACGTACTCCATCACCTCGTGCGCATCAAGAGAATCTTGCTCCTCTTGCATTGCCTGGCGCCAGAATTCCCACTGAGGGGATCTTTGCGCCTCCCTGAGGTTTCCAGGGATTGGCACCTTGGACCACCTCACCCCAGGTATCTTACCCTTTACAGGATTCAGATTGTGATCATGCACAACATGGCTATCCTCTCTAGGCTCACACGCACGTGCTTCCACTACTCTTTCGCTCGAGGTTACTGCGTTACACACCTCTCTGACTCTCTCCCACTCTGGAGGTGTCTGCAGCTTTCTCTCCTTGGAGGATTCACATGCTGCTCCACTCAATCTGGGTCTTACATCACTCGTCATGTCCCAAACGCACTCATCACTCAAAGGCGCAGCATAATCTGGCACTGTGCGACACCCTGCAGTGGTGTCTCTCTCATCCACGCTTGTACTCTCACAACACACCTGTGACTCCCCAGTGTGTCCCTCACAAGCACGCAGAGCCTGGCCATCTGAAGACTCCCTTTGTCCATCAAGTGTCTGATTGGAAATCTCCAAACTGACCTCTCTTGCCTCACTCTCAGCGCTTACATGATCAGACATGCCCTCCAGCCTGGCCAAGTCCTGTCCATTAGGCTGAGCTTCCGTTGCTTCCCCTGGGCAAATGGCCTCTGACATTCTCCTATTCTCTCCATCACTCACATCTCCATCATGTTCCACAGTGACCTCAGCTGCAGTCTCACGTGCTGCTACTCTCTGATCATACCGTTGCTGCCGGGTCAGCCCGTCTTGCCCTCGGACACCCATGGCCCCAACTTCCATTCGAACACATTCTTGCACATTATTCAAACGTTGCATGTGTGACTTGGTCTCCTCGCCTCCTCGCGCCAGGTTCTCCATGTGTCCGAGTACGGACCAGCTGTGGCCGGACTGCGTATGGCTCAGCTCCGAGGAAGTGGGCTCCCCGTCCACGTTGACACTTGTAGTCTCAGAATTCTCACAGGGGTTGATTGCACATGGGGTAGTTGCACAGGGGGTGGTTGCACAGGGGGAGTCAGGTCCGGACTGCTGCACGTTGACCTCTCGGTTGCAGAGAGGCTCAGGATCATCTGAGTCCCAAAAAGACAACTGACCCAAGGACTGCTGGCCCTCCTGTTGTACAAAAGGCAAGGCAAAGGGCTGCTGGACTGCATTTGGACTCACAGGAGACATGGTGCTAAGCCCCACTCTGTCTGCGCCCCTTAAGTGCTCCAGAAAGGTAACATCTCTGCTTTCTTTCCAAATCCCGTTTCCCATATAAATTCTATATGCCTTTGACACACTGGAATACCCTGTGAAGAGACCAGGGGAGGTCTTAGACTCAAACACTCCCCTTTGGTGATCAGGTATGTGCACATGTGCTAGACAGCCAAAAGTCCTGAGCAGGGATACATCGGGCTTTACCCCATGGAAGGCTTCATAAGGCGTCTTGTCACGTCCAGTCACAGGTCCCATATTGTACAGGATGCAGGCTGTCTCCACTGCTTCCTTCCAGAGTGACTGTTTGGCAGCTGCATGCAACATGAGTGTTCTGGCCTTCTCCTTGATTGTTCGGTTCATCCGTTCAGCAACGCCATTTTGCTGAGGCGTGTATGCTGCAGAGGTCTCAAATTTAATTCCCTCCTGCGTACAGAAACCCTTCAATGTACTGTTGAGGAATTCTGTCCCCCTGTCAGTACGAATGCACTTAACAGAGCGGTTCAACTGCCTCTGCCAAAAAATCAGGAGGTCTCTGACTGCACTGCTGATTGCATCCTTGGTTTTTACTGCCAGGGCTATGACGTAGTGCGTAGCCTCATCCACAATCGTGACAAAGAAGCGCTCCCCAGTAATAGCTGTAGGGGAGATGGGGCCAACTGTGTCCAAATGAATTCTCTCAAGGGGCTCAGTGGCTGCTCTGGAACTGGTTCCAAAAGGGGGACGACTGTGCTTTCCTTGAATGCACGCTTCACACGAAGAGTGACAGTTTGCGCAAGGGGAGAGAGATACAGGGATGCCCAGGACCAAATCTTCAGACTGCAGTCGCCTCATATTAACCTCCCCTGGGTGCCCCAGTCTACTGTGCCACAGTGCTCTCAATCTGCAATCATGAGCGACTGGTGCTCTGGCTGTGTTAACAAACACAGAGACAGGGTTTCTGACTGGACTGACCTTCTGCAAGAAATACAGGCCATTTCTCTGTGCAACTGAACAAGACCAGTTTTGAGCGCCACGCATACCAGTGTAACTTCCCACACTGTCTGTCACAAAACTAGCCCCATCACGTATAGCAGCTGTCACTGAAATCAGATTAGCTGTAGCTGAAGGAACACAATGCACATTGTGAAGCCACAGGGGTTGCTGTTCTGCACTGCTCAAGCACAGGGAACCAGTTGCAATTATCTGTCCCGTGGCATCTGACGTAGCCATATGCAAAGGAATGGGATTTCTGTGCAGGGTGGGGGAATGTAACAGGGACAGATCATTGACTAGGTGGATGGTGGCTCCACTGTCCACCAGAAAACTTCTCGCTTCTGGCATGACGCGTGTTGGTGTTAAGACATTCAGAGAAATCATGGCAGACATACCAGAGGGTGGTGGATATCCCCCGGGGAAAAAGTTGTTGCCGTTCCCGCTGCCCTCCGGAGGTCGAGCCACTGCAGCCGACGCTTGATTTTGGAATTGCGGAAGCAGATTGGCCATTGCAGCCATGACTTGCTGCAGGTTCTGTTGCATCTTCTCGTCCGCCTCCTTCTTGAGGCAGTTCCTCTCAAAATGGCCTAGCTTGTTGCAGTAGCGGCAGCGCCTGTTGTCACGCCGGTCCCGTCCCTCCACCTTGGTCGATGAAGCTTGGCCCCCCCTGGCCTCCAGCTTGGGTCTCCTGTGGGCTTGCAGTCCCTGGTGTGGTGGAGTAGGCTGGTGTGATGGCTGCCCTGGCCACAGGGGTGACTCTGGGGACCTGGTCGTTGAAGCCCAGTCCCTTGGCTGTGGTGGAGATGATCTCCCACAGTCCCTCCAGATCCTTCCCACCAGATGAGGAGAACATCCCAGTCTCCTTCGCTTCCTCTGGCAGGCCCTTGATGATTGCCAGCTTGGCTTCTCTCTCCATGATGGAGTGCCCATTTCGCTTGAGTGCATGGAAGAGTGCCACCTTCCTGTTGTAGTAGTCCTCCAACGTTTCTGTCTCTCCCATGCTGGTGTGTAGGAGCTCCAGCCAGCGTGCTGTTACCTCCTGGTCTGCCCCTCCAGTAAAACGCTCTCGAACCCACTGGTAGGCATTGGCTGCCACTTGCATTGCAGCCAGCTTGGCACCCCACGCCTTGGGGACGCTCTCAATCAGCATTAGGAGCGCTGCTGCATTCTCCTCTGTGTCTGGCATTGGAGCTTCAATGGCTGCCTTGCACCTTTTGAGGCCACAGGCTGCCACATATGCCAGATCCCAGAGTGGAAATTCCACTCCCTCTCTGTCCAGAGTCACTGGACATTTGACATTCGTGGTGACGACGCCACCGGTTTTCGTCATTGCGATGCACATCTCTCCACTCTGCGCAGTGGAGTTTGCTGGCTGGCTGGGTGATGCACTGATGGAGGAGCCAGACCCAGCTGATCCAGACTCCGTTGCAGTGCGCTTACTTCTCGTTTTCATGATCACTTGTCTGCTTCTAGTTTTCATGATCAAGCCAGTTCTTCACTCCAAGCCTTAAATGACTTCCCCTGGAAGCACTTCTTCCTAGCTCTGACACTGAGTTGATCAGTCCCAGAAGTACTTCTGCTTTCCCAGCCCAGTTGCTACTGTACAACAATTCCTTCCAGCACTACAGAAGGAATAATTTTACGTGACTAGCTCGATATGTTTGAACGGCCAGACCTCACTCGTCAGTGAAGCTCGCAGTCTCGAAGCGGGGTCCGAAACCCCTTTTCTCCCTGGAAATCTGTCGTGCGTCACTGCAAGCTCAGCTTGGAAAGCGTGGGCCCATAACCTCAAGCATTTCTGCTTGCGGCGTCACCTGCAGTGATGGCACGACGGCAGCGTCACTTCGTAGCCTGTGGGAAAAACCGTCCACGCTACAACGTTTCCAGGAACAGCACACAGCACTCTCCAACAGTAGAGGTTGGTCAAGGATACCAACATGCTTCGGACAAGTCTTACAAATGATCTTAACTGCTCTCACTCTTGCTAAAGACCACGTAACACTACGCCTTGCCTGATAGCAGAGTTCAGCACCAAAGAGGCCTTGCGATGTCTACTTTACGTCACTAGAATACAATAATAGTTCATCAGTAACTCAGCAAGGTCTCTTTGTGATGTTTGTACAGTGAAACTATCTTACCGCCACAACGGTGGACGTCAACATAAGTCTCAATGAGGTCAAACATTCAGTGCGCTCTCGTCATGCACTCTCATCAATGCACACAGCAGTAATATCTAACTGGTCTGAATGTTTGAGCACAATCATATCTGGAACGGCTTTGAGAATCCTAAACACACCTGCAGTGATGGCACGACGGCAGCGTCACTTCGTAGCCTGTGGGAAAAACCGTCCACGCTACAACGTTTCCAGGAACAGCACACAGCACTCTCCAACAGTAGAGGTTGGTCAAGGATACCAACATGCTTCGGACAAGTACCGAGCCGTTCCTGGGCTGCCCAGGGATGGCTCGGACTGCAGGGATCCTAAAGTACTACCATACGTAATGTCTATTGAGAACGCATATCGTACAAGTCACGTGTTATGTCATTGAGGTACGAGTATGATCTATACCGTTCATAAAGGGCTATAACGGCTATAGTTTACACTGCTGTTGATGGCATGTGACAGGGGATGTCACTAAGTACAGTATTGACCAATTCATTCAACACTCCCCCTGCCAGCGTGGTTTGGTTTAAGATTTCCCACGTATCCAGCATACAAGTTCACTCCTTGGGAACAATCATTCGTTAAGTTGGAACCAGATTTCATCACCAAAGAGAAATTTCGGAGGTATTGTAGTGTAACGAAGTGGCTCAACAGAGAGCAAGAATTTGCTGAGCACACTGCATATTTGGCGGTTGAGTCTGCACTGGCAACTATTCCAGTGAAGGCCTTTCAAGATTTGCTGATCCCTAACATTCGTGACGAGTCTGAGTGGGAAACTGATTCAGACCTTGAAGGCATTGTGGAGTAAGTGGTTTAAGTGTACCTCTGACGCTAGAAACTGACATTCAGTGTGTACACTATGACTTCTAAGAAGAAGAGTCAGTCATCTAGTGGAACCTCTGCGTCTGTGAGTGAGACCACTACCTCAACACCTGTGAGAGAGCCTTGCACTCCCAGCACGTCCAGGGGAGAAGGTGATGAGTTGCCAAAGGTGATTCCTACACTTGTGAAGGTACATATCAAGCTAAAAGAAAAGGGACACAACATTATGATTTGGAAGAATGCGTACCTTGCAGCAAATGAGGCCAAGGGATCACTGCCTGCAGTACTTGAGGACATGCCTGGGACCACGCATGATGCTGCAGCACTGCTGTTGCTGTATGAATCTGTACCCGAAGAGTGGCACGGGGAATTATCTGATTTATCCTCTGCATATGTTGCATATGAATATATCTGTAGGAAGTTCATTGGGGGTTATAATCTCCAAGCCAACATGGACTGGCTGTTGGAGATGAGTCAGGGGATGAAGCACGACGAGACCATTTCCCAATATGTGAGTCGCATGCTGAATCTGAAGGCATGTCTTCAGAGGAATAATCATCCTCTTCTGGATAGCTTTGTAGCTACCCAAATTGTGCAGGGTCTATCTGAAGCAGCCAAGGAGACAGGCAGCCTCTCAACAGCAGCAGGGACCCCACTCAACAAGCTGGCAGACCTGCTGAGGACCACAGCCGTTGCTCTGGGGTTTGATGAGACTGCCCCACGTCAGCCACGAGTTTTGGCTGTACCTCAGGGCAGCAACAGAGTCAGCACCCCTGGAGCATTCAGTGGAGCCAGTCCTTCGCCCTCAACCGGACAGTCTGATACCAGAGGAGTGTGCAAGTATTGCAATAAAAAGGGGCATTACTGGAGGGATTGCCGTAAGCGACACAGAGATGAGGAGACCCACAGAAACGTTGTGGCAGCAGTGCAGCAGCTGCAGGGTATGTGGAGCCAGGGGCAGCCACTCATGGGAGGTCTTCCTCCACCTGCTGCTCAGATGGCTCACCCTCAGGCGGATGCATTTCCTGCCTGGTTCCAACCGCCTGCTCCTCCTCCTCCCCCACCTGAAGGTAGGCACTATGCAGTGTCCCACAATATCTTGGACCGGACCTTGGGCAAACCCCCTCTGCACTCCTGGCTGGTGGATAGTGGAGCATCAGTCCACCTTGTGAATGATCCAGCCCTTCTGCATAATCCCACTGTTCATTCCAAACCAATTCCATTGCATCTAGCTACATCTGATGCTACTGGGAGCATTATTGCCTCTGGATCAGTCTGTGTCTTAAGCCCCCAAGGCATCCCCTTTTGGATTCACCACGTGCAATGTGTTCCTTCAGCCAGTACAAATATCCTGTCTGTCTCAGCTGCCTTGAGGGATGGTGCAGTATTCCACACAGACAGTGTTGGGGCATTTGTGCATGTCAGTGGTCCAAACAGTTGGAGGGTTTCGGTTGTTGCTGAAACGGGCCTGTACTATATCCATCATTTAGTGGCAGTCAGGGGAAGCAGTCACCCCAAGCTGACTGTCAATACAGCCAAAACCTCAAAATCCAGCAACACCTCTCACAACTGCTCCAGACGCTACCTGTGGCACAGCAGGATGGGACACCCAGGAGAACCATGGATGCAGCGCCTTGCAAAGGAGGAACTGGTGACTGGAATTGACACTTCCCTCTTTCCTTGTGATAATTGTCCAGTGCACTGTGAGGCATGTATTGAGGGAAAGACAGTCAGAC
This sequence comes from Botryococcus braunii, assembly GCA_002005505.1. Classification (NCBI taxonomy): domain Eukaryota; kingdom Viridiplantae; phylum Chlorophyta; class Trebouxiophyceae; genus Botryococcus; species Botryococcus braunii. The sequence goes on along the minus strand of KV908490.1, from coordinate 298,740 downwards.
CCTCTTTCGGGACTAGCAGCAGACCTGCCCTTGAACCCCTTGACAGAGTGCACATTGACACAGTGGGTCCCATCACTCCTGCAGCCATCACTGGGGAACGTCTGTGGGTTACAGTGGTGGATGAATCCTCACAGTGGAAAGCTGTCATTCCAGTTAAATCCAAGGACACCATAAGTGCTGCAGTCAGAGACCTGTTGGTATACTGGCAAACCCAAAGGAAAACGACAGTGAAGTGCATCAGATGTGATCGGGGCACAGAATTTATAAATGCCAAGTTCAAGGAGTTCTGTGCATCTCAGGGAACTAAGCTGGAGACCTCAGCCCCCTACACCCCACAGCAAAATGGAGTAGCAGAACGAGCAAACCGCACGCTGAAGGAGAGAACCCGGACTATCCTTGCCTTCGCAGCAGCAAGCCCAACCCTCTGGAAGGAGGCGCTCGAGACAGCTTGTACCCTGCTTAATATGGGCCCTTGTTCAGGCAGGAACCTTACTCCTCTTGAATTATTTTGGGGTTACAAGCCAGATGTGTCACTTCTGCGCACCTGAGGCTGCTTGGCTTATGTCCACATACCAGACGTACAGAGACCTGTATTTGCTCCCAAAACTGCTCCAGGCATGCTCACAGGATATTCTGCATCTTCCAAGGCCTACCGCCTATACATGGGGGGAGGGGTGTGGAGAGAGAGTAGGGATGTTGTATTTGTGGAACATCTCAGGGGAGCCTCCAGAGTTGGCATGAGTGAACTTCCAACCCAATCCCTGGAGTTCCACTGCCCCAGTCCCTCTGAGAACCATGCTTCCCGTCAGTTCCCTGTGTCAGTTATCTCTCCCAGTCCAAGGTCTGCTGAGGCAGAGACTCAGGAAGCAGAATGTGAGGCAGAACCAGCTCCTAATCTTCAGCAGACCACTGTTCCAGACGGCCAAGGACCCCCTGAGAAGGCTGAGCCCGAGCCTGATCATCGAAGAGAGGGAGTCCCGCAGAACATCCAACAGACCACCGAAGCAGCACTGGAGCTAGCTCGGGGCACTCTTCCTGATGACGAACTACAGCAACAAATGCTGGGAGCCCAGGAGTTGCTGAGGCCTGCCGCACTGAAGAATTCGAATTTACCTTCGGGTGGTTTAACCCGGGCTCAAAGGCTTGAGCAACGCACTCAAACAAAGGAACTCCTGCTGTCACAGGAGGTGGGAGAGTGCAAGGGAGAAGAGGGGATTACTGAAAGTGACACACTGTCACTGGGACCAGGGGAAGTGCAGGCAGAGGGACTTCACCATGAGAGACCCGTTCTGAATGTTAGTGCTGTGAGAGGAGCCGCCTCAAACTCGGCTGAAAATGGTCCCGGGGAGCTGAGTTGCATGGAAGGGTCCTGCCCAGTGAATGAGATGTTTGTAAGGGATGAATCTGATTTGAGAGAGACTGGCTCCCTTCTCCTGCCACGTGAACAGGGGAGGGAAAGTGGTGACAGCCACAGACTTGAGAAGTGCGTCTCTAACTTCTCAGGAAAAGTCAGTAATGCATGTGAGAGCAGTACTGGGACAGCCTCCCAGTACCCATGTAAGAGACATGATGAGGAGGTGAATCAGCTGCACAGACAATGTGAGAGTGTGCCAAATTACCAGTGCAAGCTGAGAGGTACCTGTGCATGGGAGGATCCTGTGAGGGAGGAGAGGTCACATCCTGAAGTGACAAGGTGTGAGAGTTCCGGACCCTCCCAATATGAGGATGAGGGGAAGCTCAGCACTGCACAGTGCTCCTCCTCAACTGCTTGTGAGAGACCCTTGGAGCCAGAGCCCCAAGTGACATGTAAGAGTGTGAATGTGGAGGTGAACCAGAAGCCCAGACAGTGTGGAAAGTATCCTGATTACAAAGGCTTCTTGGGAGGTACCTGTGCTTGGGAAGATGATGGGAGTGTGAGGAGCTCAAAGCTGAGCAGTGCACAGTGTGAATCCTCCAGAGAGAGAAGAATGAGAGAGAGCCCAGACACTGCTGAGAGAATTGCTAGCTGTAGTGCGGCGAGTGTCAGTGGAAGAGTAGTGGGTTCAGATGTTGCAAGTGACAAGTCTCCAAAGAGTTTGGAAAATGAGGGGAAGCACACTGGTGTAAGATTTGGCAAGATTCATGTTCCCTCTAATTTAAGAGAGGCTCAGATGTCCCCACAGTGGGAATATTGGAAGGCAGCCATGCAAGAAGAACAGAATTCACTTGATACCCATGAGGTTATGGAGTATGTTCCAAGACCTCATGGTCATAAAGTAATTCCTGTGCATTGGATCTTCTCAGTGAAGATGGATGCTCATGGAAATGTGGTGAGATTTAAGGCTAGATTAGTAGCACAAGGATGCAGGCAAATCCCTGGAGTAGATGTCATGGAGGTATTTGCTCCAACCAGCAGCTATGGGGCCAGGAGAGCATTACTGGCAGTTGCTGCCAGGGAGGGGCTTGAAATTCATCAGGTAGATGTCAAGACTGCCTTCCTCAATGGAGAGTTGGAGGAGGAAGTGTACGTCACACAACCTCCAGGCTTTGAGAATGGTGATCGCAATACTGTGTGTCGCTTGAAGAAGGCCCTGTATGGCCTGAAGCAAGCTCCTCGTGCTTGGCATAAAACCCTGAATGAGAAGCTGGAAATCATGGGATATGAGGTGTGTATGAGTGATGCTGGTGTGTATGTGAAATGCTCCGAGGATGGTGGTAAATCCTATGTGCAGATATATGTTGATGATCTCCTGATTGTGTCCAAGGGAATGTCAGAGGTTGAGAGAGTAAAAGGACTTCTCAAGAAGGAATTCACCATTCATGATTTGGGAGAGGTGAAAGACTTCTTGGGATGTCAGGTAACAAGAGATAGAGAAAAGGGGCTAATCTCCTTGAGCTGCATTCCCAAAATAGATGCACTCGTGGAGAAGTTTGGCTTAGATCTTGAGTCAGTTGGGCCAGACACCCCAATGACGAAAGATTTTGTGATGTCTCAGATGCCAGCTCCCAAGGATGGGAGTAATAGTATTGGTGCTGGGAGTCTCCTTCCTCCCGGGCATCGTTATTGCGAGCTCGTAGGATCCCTACTGTATATAGCAAACACAACTCGTCCTGATATAGCTCAGGCTGTAGGAGTGTTGTCTCGGTATCGTATGTCCCCCACCACAGCACACTGGAATGAGGCAGTCCGTGTGCTTAAATATCTCAAGGGAACCCGAGACCTGGTTCTTATCCTTGGTGGAAAAGAAACAGAGTTGGAGGGATATGTTGATGCAGATTATGGGGGTGATCAAGACCACCGGTTTTCCACCACTGGTTTTGTCCTTACTGTATTTGGAGGTGCTGTGGTGTGGGGGAGCAAGAAGCAATCTGCGGTAGCCACATCAACAGTAGAAGCTGAGTTCATGGCAGCAAGTGCTGTAGTGAAGGAGGCTAACTGGTTGAGAGGATTCCTGGAGGAAATTGGAGTATTGCCTTGGATAGTGAAAATCCATTGTGATAACCAAGGGTGCATCAATCACCTGAGGAATCCTGTGTATTCAAAACACACAAAACACATTGCAATCAGCTGTCATTTTGCACGTGAAGCAATTGCAAAGGGGCAGGTTGACTTTAAATATGTTCAATCTGCTAGAAACATAGCTGACATCTTTACCAAGCCACTGGTTAAGTTGGTGTTTCAGGGTCATCGTAACTCACTGGGACTTGCTAAGTTTCTGTGAGGAAAAGGCAAGGGGAAGTGTTGTAATAGATAATAATATTTAGTGCCTTTCCCTCACAGGAGTAATATTGGCAATTCCGCCAGAGATAATAATACAAGACAAATCGGGCCGAGACGTGACTCAGCACTAGGTTATGTACATTTGAATGTGGATAGCAATAACGCAAGTTACACACACGTTTGTTGCAAGAAGGTAGTGGTGGCTGCGCAGCAAGGCAAGGCACTTGATTGGGACTATCACAGCACTTCGGGTGCTTCACTCACGTTGCCAATCAGTCCTTGATTGACAGTGTCTCTTTCTCTACTTCTCTTCACACAGTAGAGCCGACACTGGTCTAACACCCTCCGTGCTGCCACCACACAGGTAATGTGTGCGTAGTTAGGATAGCTTGTTTGAGACTCTGAATGCTTTTAGTTTATTATGTTAGGTGTATGCGCTTGACTTTCCATTCATCGGACAATGAGACCACCCAGAACTGAGTGAGAACAGACTAGGGTAGTTTGAATTCCGTTGTTACGAGAGTGATAGAGTGCATGTTGTAATAGACTTGATTGGGACTATCACAGCACTTCGGGTGCTTCACTCACGTTGCCAATCAGTCCTTGATTGACGGTGTCTCTTTCTCTACTTCTCTTCACACAGTAGAGCCGACACTGGTCTAACACCCTCCGTGCTGCCACCACACAGGAATACGCCAAGCCCATAACCTAACAGTTTTTCACCTGGCTTCATGGCAAATAACTTTTGCTCCCTGTGGAGGCTCATGAGCCTAGCTGCTGCTCTAGCGTTAAACACCTGCAGCAGCTTGTTCCACATATGGTAAGCACTTGTCAAGTCAGTAATCTGAACAGAATATTGCTCAGTACATGCTTGAGTGATAATGGTTTGAGCTTTGAAATCATCATAAGCTCCCTGATAATCATCATGAACACAGTAGTTGACATTCATTTCCCACAGCATAGCATACACTTGCTTTGTCCATGTCAACCAATTGGTATCATTTAACTTGACTCACTCAATCTTTGGAGTTCACTTCTGATGAGAAGAGAACGAAGGACCAGTGGTTGGATTTATGATGGGCAGACCAGGAATACCTACGTTTGGAAATTGACCTTGCCCAACACTATATGGTGGCCCCTGACTAAAAGGAGGACCACCCCAACCACCACCACCTGGTCCACCATGACCGCCTGGTCCTCCAGGACCACCAGGACCACCCCCACCAAAGCCACCAGGAACATTCCCACAAGAGCCCGGATAAACAGGGTATTGCGGGTAGTTGCCTGAGACTGGTGGAGGATGCCAAATCGAGCTTGCTCCTCCAGGGGGACCCCCACTGTATGGTGGCCCACCTCCAGGAGGACTGCTGCCTGTGTTGTATGGGTAGCCACCACCAGGAGGGCCTCCAGCTGGAATTGCTGAAGCTGACGTTGACACTCCAAAGTTGGATGGTACCTGCACACTAGCTGGCTGAACCAAAGATGGGTTAGAGATCTGGTTCAGCGTTGCGGCAGGTAGTGAAATGGGGATCATGCCCCCAGTAGCCAGTGGTAAATACACAGTTGTCTGTGAACCAGCTAAAGTTGCTGCTGGAACGATTGCATCACCAGTAATAACTGGAACACTAGCTGGCTGGATTGTCACAGCAGAATATTGTGAAACGGGCACTTGTAAAGGACCACTAGTAAGTGTCCTGGACCCTGAAACTGCAGACTGTGGAGGTCTGCGCAGAACCCTAGGAGCGCTTGAAACAGGCACAGGATTAATCCTGACTGCTCTTTTGACACTGCTAGGATCTAAAGGGAGGTTGGGAGGCATACCGCTAGGAGGAGAGGTGCCTGAGCTTACAGCAGGAACAGATACAGCTAGGGGTTGACCAGCAGGATCAGCAGGAAGAGACTCAGAGTGATCATAATCCCCGTATAGATACTCATCACTTACGTCCCCTGCGTGGCGCCCCTCAGCTTCACTGTCCTCCGTTGAGCTGTTGGCACCTGCACCTGCACTAGAGGTGTAGCCCCTTGAGTCTCTCTGAGTAGAATATGATTGTTCAAAGCTTTCATTATTGTAAACGGTTGAGGGATCATCCTCAATCACAATTGGTACTTCATATGATTCTTCAACATTAGCATAGGGTGGCACAGTATATGTGCCACTCATTGCATAAAAGGAACGTAGTCAACACAAGCTCTAGCAAGTAGAGCTCTCCAGCGACCACCCCAGCCTTCCCAAAGGAAAGCTGCCACCACCAATGACCAACTTCTCTCCCACTGTCTAAGCCTCAAGGGCTTAAACAATCGAGAAGTCCAACCAAAGTACCCACCAGAAGACAGCAAGAGTCCTTCTGCCTAACACGGTGGTCTGAGCAGATCCCGTGTAGGTTTAGGTGTTCTTTGAGTCTTTAAAGAGTGTTATGTAAACAAAACGTAGAAAGCCGCGAGGCTTCTTTACGTAGAAAGATCCCGTGCGCCGGGAGACGATAATACCATAAGCGATTTATTCGCCGATACCATTTTAGCGTAATGGCATCATCAAAACAGAATTTGTAGAAATTGAAATTGGAATGTTACTCCCTGTAACTCACACTCTTTAGAGTTAGTGAACTGTACCCAAACAAAAGCTTGTAGAAGTGGACGAAACACGACCAAGCAAACGGGACAGGAGCTTGATAAGGGAACTCAAGACTTGTTACAATAACCACTAATCTAATGATGTTGCAATTACCTGTAACTCACACTCTTTTAGAGTAAGTGAACTGTACCCAAACAAAAGCTTGTAGAAGTGGACGAAACACGACCAAGCAAACGGGACAGGAGCTTGATAAGGGAACTCAAGACTGACTGACCCTTTGAGCACTTCCTATTTATACTAACTAGGGAGACTAAACATTTATTAGCCTCCTGACAGGTTTGCAACTCCAGATCTTAAAAGCGTACGGGCACGATCAAGTTTGCATGCCATCAGTACTTTGCACTGGAATTTCAACGTACGTTATGAATCGACATGGTCGTCGATGAACAGTACGAATCTCGGTCGATGATAGTCTCGAATCTAAGTGACTCGGAACTTTAACTCACCCCCGATACGAACCTCGAATCAAACACCAAGGACCGCAGGACTTAAAGTCTCACGATCGATGAGATCCGGAATAAGTATACCTTACTAGAAACTGGCAGAAAACAGGCCGAAATTGTACCAGGGCCTCTATAAACCACTATGAGTGTCAATCAACCTCAAAGTACCTTACAGTACAAATACACCCAAGTGAACTCTGATTGTACTTTATTGTTTATGAGCATTCTAAGTATTATAAACCCTTGAAATGAATTGATGTGGCTCACAAACATGCTAATATGAAATGACCCTACATGTTGCTCAAATACCTAAGGTATACATGTTAGTGTCTATTTTTCTGACATTCATGTTTACTGATTAGTGCATTGGCAAAAGATTGGGGCATCCGGAGTTGATTTTTCTACGTTCACAGACGCGCCATCCGGAAAACATTGTCGACGAAAGCAATATGAGGAGATGGAAACGAAGCAAACATATGTCGGGTGCAATAAAGTTCAAATGTGCTGATATAGCTGAAAAATGTGCTTTGGATGCATACGGGATCACTGCTAGTGCTTCGAGGAATATCCTGAGCGGCCTCAGGATAATCGCGGCCTAATTTTGCGCAAATATCGCAAAAGTACGACCCACGCAGCTTTGACTTCGACATACGGGTAACCCGTATGTTTTCCCACTTTCCCTTCAGAGGCGTAGGGGTACGTCCCAGGCGGTGTTCCGGACCCACAGGGGTTTAGCCGTACGGGTTTTCAAGAGGCTGTCGAACACTGGTGGGATGGCGATGGTGGGAGTGGAGCCTGGAAGATACCGACACTGTTCGCGGCGAAAAGAATGACGCGGCGCGAAAGGCGAAACTCCAGGATGGGCCTGAGGCGAAACTACTCAGGCCAGGCGAAAGTTTTCTGATAGCATATCCTTGTAAGCGAAAAGCTTCTGAGTCCATCTGTGTAGCTTACATGCCCCAAAACGTTTTTTCACCATAGACTAACTGGATTCATTGAATTGGCCATCAACTGGTAGCATACACACTAAACAACGCCACAAACTAACACCCTGATGGTGCACCCATGTTGCGTTCTGAACATTATTATTGAATGCCTTGTGCTTTAAGTGATCTTCATGTGTGCACTATTAGGATATGGGTCCATTGAGAACATAAGGTACCTTGAGACACGGCAGATTCTGGACGTTTTCGAACATAAGGTACAATCCTATCTAGATCACACGTTTGTCGGATGAACTCTTAAGGCTGCCCCACCGGAGTGAATACCAACTGGTTGTGAAAGATGCTGGGCATCACCAGATGCTAGTCTTGTCCGACAGTTGTGTGTGGCACTCAGCAGACAGTCGTACGGACTGTAGCTGGAGTAACTTCGTCTATTGACGACCTGTCTGCTTTGTACAGGGAAAGCCGATTGCCCATAACCTTTCACAGGTTATGGGCCCACGCCCTTCCAGCTGAGCCAAGTAAAAGCAGGAGTGAAGGTCGTCTACGGATGGGTCAGACGTAAGCGTCAACAAAGGAGCTCGAGCATGGCGCAGCGGCGCAAGGGAACTCGAGTGTACCATGACCATTATCTTACTCACAGTTTACCTTTCTGGGAAATTCATAATTGAAGTTTTAGCTGTGCTTTATCATTCATAGACGTTGTCTAGAAGCACTGAGTGAGTCGGGCCGGACTCCGGCGCAAACTTCTGAGGGGAACATATCTGCTACTACTGTGCAAGACTGGCTGGTAAATTTCCATGACATGGGGGGAATTGTAGGGTATTGCTGCATTCCAGAAGTTTATGAGTAAGTTTGGCTGGTGAAGTGACAATAGTATGACAAAAAGGGGCAAAGAAAAGGAAAGTAGCAGTGAAACAGCAATGTCTCAACCTGGAGAAGTCAGTGGGGCCACTCCAGGGCAGTCTATGACCGGGACACAATCAGCCACTGCAGAACCAAAGGTGGAGATTGACAAGGCAGCCTACATCCCCAATACCTCTAATCCAAAGATGACTATCATGCTTGATGATGGAGGGCGCAATTTTGAATTTTGGTATGAAGCTTTGGAGGCGTGCGCAAACACCAAGGGGGTCAGAGCGGCTTTGGAGAGGCCAATGCCAGGGTCGGTGGAGAACTCAGCCATCAAGCAGTGGCTGATCCAGTCAGTTCCAGTCATCTGGCATTCTCAGATCTCATGCCACAAAGCAGCGTTCGACTTCATCACGTGGGTGAAGAACAGTCACACTGGAGGGAGCAACCAAGACATCAACCTTGAGTGGTACAAGGAAATGGAGCAGGGCATCAAGACAGGGGAGACACTCAAGGTCTACCTCTACAGAATGATGGATCTGGCTACAAGTGTCAGAAACAACGCGTTCATCCTCTTGGACCACAATGTTGGGGAGCTGATGGTGAAGGGCCTCCCTCCTGTGCTGAGGCTCGAGTCCCTGGAGGTTATGGCAACCGACAAGCCGCCATTGGAGCTGATTCAAAGAATCCTGCGCGCCGTAGCCAGCCGTGGGTACAAGGACCCACCTGCAGAGGGAACACCTCAGGCCATGGCAGCTGCAGCAGTGGCTGGTCCCTCTGGGGGGGTAGCTGGAGCGTCATCAAGCGCTGGAGCTGCACCAGGAGTGGGAGCAGTACCGGGAGTTGGAGCAGCACTACCAGCAAACGAACAGCCTCCCGCTGGCCCCTCTGCAACTACTTTTGGTGGCAGGGGGCGTGGACCTGGCAGGGCAAGAAGGCCCAGAGAGGAGCTTACATGCCACTTCTGCAAGGCAAAGGGCCACTTCATGACTGACTGCGGACCACTCAGGCAGCTGCAGGCTCTGCATCAAAACATGCAAGCGGCAAGCGTTGGGCCTGCAGCTTACTGGGGCCAGGGAGGCCCACAGTCGTCTCCTCAAGCCTGGTGGGACCATGGATCTGGCCGGGGTGGCCCGCCTTCATCCGCTTCCAGCCCTGGACCACCTTCAGCATATAACTATCCAACAAGTCAACACACGTTTCCGGGGTGGCATTTACCACCTCCACCCCCTCCTTCTGGTGAGGCAATGTTTATCTCTCTCAATGTGCTTGCCCCAACTTCGCATGGAGCTAGCAGCACATCTTGGTTAATAGATAGTGGTGCCTCTGTGCATATAGTCAATGATCTCTCATTGCTCCATAATCCAGTTATGCATAGACAGCCTCTTCCTCTGCACTTGGCAACCTCAGACGCCAAGGGAGGAATCATTGCATCTGGGTCTGTATGCCTTGTGAATGCAAGGCACGAAGTATTCTGGCTGCACAATGTGCAGTGTGTTCCTTCTGCGGATACCAACCTCATTTCAGTCACTGGTGCAATTCAGGATGGAGCATCTTTCGTGACTGACACTGCAGGTGGTTACACAGCCATGAAGGGACCTGAAGGGTGGTGTGGAGATATCACCCGCGCACGAGGTCTGTTTTTTTTGGAGTTTGTTAGTCCTGTCAGAGGGCAGCAAGTTGGCTGCAGACATATTGATCACATGGCTGAGGCGTCTCATCTTAGGAAAGGACACGTGTGTAGCGAGAGATCTCTGTGGCATGCTAGGTTAGGTCATCCTGGTGCCAGCAGCATGCAGAGGTTCTCCAAGGAAGATCTGGTTACAGGAATCAATATCTCCCTTGCTCCCTGCTCTGAGTGCCCCAAGCACTGTGAATCGTGTATACAAGGGAAACACTCCAGACCTCCTTTCCCTGTATCTTCCAGGCCTGCACATCACCCACTCGATAGAGTCCATGTGGATACTGTGGGTCCCATATCACCTCCTGCCATCACAGGTGAACGATATTGGGTCACTGTAGTGGATGAAAGTTCACACCAAGTTGCCTCCCTGCCTGTGAAGTCAAAGGATTGCATCCCAAAGGCTGTGATAGACCTGCTCCGTTTTTGGCAGACCCAACGAGGCACGGTTGTGAAGTGTGTGAGGACTGACAGGGGTTCAGAGTTCCTGAACCAGCAATTCAAAGAGTTTTGTGCTCAGCAGGGCACTAAGATGGAGCCCTACACGCCTCAGCAGAATGGGGTGGCGGAGAGGATGAATAGGACCCTGAAGGAGCGAACAAGGACTCTGTTGGTCCATGCTGCAGCAGACCCTTCCCTTTGGAAGGAGGCGCTTGAGACAGCTACCCTCCTCTACAATGTGGGTCCTACTTCAGGCAGGTCCCTGACCCCCATGGAATTATTCTTTGGTGTCAAACCTGATGTGTCTGTGCTGCGCACGTTTGGCTGTGTAGCCCATGTGCACATTCCCAGTGGCCAAAGGTCTGTTTTTGGGCCCAAGACCATCCCTGGGATGTTTACTGGTTATTGTCCCCAGTCTAAAGCGTATCGTGTGTACGTGGGGAATGGAGTGTGGAAGGAGAGTAGGGACGTCAGCTTTATCGAGCACTTGAGGGGGGCTGAGAGAGTGGGTCTATCAAAGGTCCAGCCTGGGCCTGTCTATGATTCTAGGATATCACCCCCCCTTGGCAGTGAGAATCTGGCAACGCCTCAAGCAATTCCCTCTGCTGCTCCACCCACGTTCTGGGATGAGGAGGATGACCATGGAGTGGAGACGCTTTCCACTGGGGCTCCTGGGACCTCTGGACTTTGTGCTGGGGATCAGTCTGGAGACGGGACCATAGCAGCACATGACCAAGGAACCCCCACCAGCCTGGATTCTACTGTTGGGACCCCAGAACCATCTCAGCACTCGTGGTCGGTGCTTGAGCATATGCAGAATCTGGCCAGGGGGGGTGTAGAAACTCAATCCCAGGTAGAAAAAATGCAGAAGGTACAAGAGGGGTTGCGAATGCAGGGGATGTCACAAATTCCCCTTCCTCCAGGGACCACCCTTACAAGGGAGCAGCGTTATGTACAGCGCGTGGCTAGGAGAGAGCATTCTGACATCCCATTGCATGCCCCTGACCCAGGTCAGACAATTGTGAGTGAGCCAAACTGTGGATCCTGCAAGATCCAGTTTGTATTTAATACTATAAATCACAGATGATGAGACATATACATGTATCATCCAAGTAAGTAAATACTTTCAACATCAACAACATTGTATGAGTGAAGCAGTTTAACAGGCCAGTTCTGATCTCCTCTTAATCTGACACAATGCATCCACGATGCCAACACAGATGAGAGTTAATTGAGATCAGACTGAGAGTCAGTGTTTGAGACAACAAAGACGTTTCACAAACACAACGGATTGACTTACAACGGGTAGGATACGACACTGGTCTATCTAACGATTACCTGCAAGATCCAGTTTGTATTTAATACTATAAATCACAGATGATGAGACATATACATGTATCATCCTGTGCATGTTACACAATCAGTATCTTGCTGGTAATTATAAAGAGATTACTTGTCTGCAAACCAACGTGCGGCGTAAACTGCTTACCAAGTAAGTAAATACTTTCAACATCAACAACATTGTATGAGTGAAGCAGTTTAACAGGCCTGCACGTTACCAAGAATATTTTCTTAGTTAATGTCAACAAAAGACAGCACTTATGGCTGCTAGAATAACGTAAGCGACAGACGTGCGCCTTACCAGTTCTGATCTCCTCTTAATCTGACACAATGCATCCACGATGCCAACACAGATGAGAGTTAATTGAGATCAGACTGAGAGTCAGTGTTTGAGACAACAAAGACGTTTCACAAACACAACGGATTGACTGCTTGAGACGTCGGTCAGTCGCTCCTAGTATTATCAGATCAGCGCGTTGGATCGCGCTGTTCTGGCCCTTTTTCATGAATTCGTATCAGAGTTGAGGTTCAGAGCCTTGGAAATTGGCCCTTATCCCAATTGAGTTTATCACGTTATTAACAATTAGGATAAACTCATTTTTAATAGCCACAAACAACAGGAAAGTCCTTCTCTACCATGTTCTTAGATACTTTATCTATTACTACTTGTGGTCATAAACACCACTGGCTGTTTATCAAAGAGTTTCCCTTGAGTTGAACACATGGTCAACTATACAGCTAATTTATTCAGGTTAGAATTTGTCATCCTTGGATTGTCCTGACAGTACACAAATTCCAACAATCTTCCCCTTGTACTTTCAGGACATGCCAACAATTAGTTACTGCATTCCCAACTTGTTACGATGCCTTTCAAACACAGTAGATGCTAGTGGCTTTGTGAACATGTCAGCTACATTTTCAGTAGTTGGCACATATGTAGGATCAATCTGACCCCAAACCACCTTCTCTCGTGCATGATGGTAACTCACACTGATGTGTTTAGTGTGTTTAGAGACCATGTGATTTCTCAGGTTTGACACACACCCCTGATTATCACAATACATGGTTACACATGTGATCTCTTCTCCCAACTCACAGAGCATACTTCCCACCCACATGGCTTCTTTCACTGCTGCACTCACAGCAATGTATTCAGACTCCACAGTGGATGTTGCTATGGAAGTTTGCCTCTTACTTGACCAGGATACAGCAGATCCGTTCAATAGAAACACAAACCCAGTTGTGGATTTTCTACTGTCCAGATCACCTGCAAAATCTGCATCCACAAAGCATACCAGTTCATTTTGATTTGATCCAGTATACTTAATTCCCATGTATTTGGTGCAGTTGAGGTACCTCAGTACTCTAATTGCTCCATTCCAATGGGATGTTGTTGGCTGTCCTCTAAATCTGCTCAACATCCCCACAGCTTGAGAAATATCAGGCCTTGTAGTTGTTGACAAATACTGTAGTGAACCAATTAATTCTAAATACCTGTGACCTTCTGGTAAGGGAATTCCTGATCCAATCTGCTCTCCAGTCATCCCTTTAGGAGGTTCAGGCATTTGGGTAGGCAAGAAGGAACCTGACATGGGTGTATCAACCTCCTTCCCCTGATCAGGCAGCCCATATTCTTCCACCAATTTCTCAATTTTTAGAACATTGGTCATTTTCAGAGTATGTGAGGATTCATTTATCTTGATTTCACAGCCCAAAAATGACTTTATCTCACCAAGATCGTGAATTGAGAATATACTAGTCAGCTGTTGCTTAACACACTGAATACATTCCACATCCTCACTCACAATCAGCAAATCAACCACACATACCAACAAGTATACGTATGACTTGAATGACTCCTTGTTAATGAAGAGCGCTGGATCACTTTGACAGGCTATAAACCCAAATTTTCCAAGCTCTTCAACCAGACACTTGTGCCATGCACGTGGTGCTTGCTTCAGACCATACAAAGATCTTAGTAGCTTGCACACAACATTAGAATCGCCATTAAAGAAACAGGGAGGTTGGGCTACGTACACTTCCTCATCCAGTGTTCCATTTAGGAATGCTGTTTTCACATCAACTTGGTGAACTTTCCACCCATTTGACGTAGCTAGATTTAACAGCACCCTCCTAGATGTGTGTGTACTTACTGGAGCGAAGGTTTCAAAGTAGTCAACACCTGGCCTTTGCTTGCAACCTTGTGCCACCAGTCTCGCCTTAAATCTGACAATATCACCAAAACTGTCAGTCTTTAGAGCATAGACCCATTTTAGAGGAATAATTTTGGCATCAGAGGGTCTCTCACAATATTCAAACGTTTCATGAGAGTCTATAGAATCCATCTCTTCGTTCATGGCTTCTAACCAATATGGCCACTGTGGGAATTTTTTAGCCTCCCACCAGTCCTCTGGAACCTTGATATTCTTGGATGATAATTTCACTTGCTCTTGTGCACCATTTTGATTTGGAGGGATTATTTCTGATGCATATGTGACTGGCGCTTCCCCAATGTGGTATGTACCCGGAACATACCTGTCTGGTTCTGCCAACGTTTGCCTCAGTTCGTATCTGCCTCCACCATTCCTGGCACCACCTTGTATTTCCTCAAATGAGTCACTGGTTTCAGCAGAAGGTTGATTATCTAATTCTTCACCTGAACTGTCTGATGCATGTGACACTGGATTTTGCATGTTCCCAGTGCCCACTACTCCTTCCCTTGGAGCTCCTGGCCCAGATAACCTACTCGGACCACTCTCTTCCGCTGTTCCCAAGCCTCTCAGGATATCATTCATCCTGTGCATGACTTCCATGTTAGCTGGGAGAGTTGGGACAATACCCCTTCCAGCTTCCCTGTTTAATTCCAATGCACCAGTGAGGTCTACCGGTACAAAATCCCAATCATCCCCATCATCAGTGCATGGAACTTGATCAAAATTTATCTCATGGGAGAATTCAGCAGTGAGAGAATTACTGGGATTGAGAGCATGAATTCCTAGTTTATCTTCAAAGAATTTGACGTTCTTTGACACCTTTACCTTGTTCCCCACCTTAACTCTGTAGGCCTTTGATGCAGGCTCATATCCCACAAACATTCCAGCCTCAGATCTAGCCGAAAAGGCTGAAAGATCCTTATCTGGTATTTTGATAAACGCCAAGCATCCCCTCACTCTTAAGTAGTGCACTGATGGTTTCCTCCCAAACAGCAGTTCATAGGGGGTGGCTGTCTTCCCCTTTACTGCTCTGAGATTCAACAACCTAACAGCTGTTGGAAGTGCATCCGCCCACATGCCTTGTGGTGCTTTTGCCTGCAAAAGAAGCATTCTAACTTTCTCCTTCAAGGATCTGTTAAAACGTTCTGCTCTTCCATTTTGTTGAGGGGTATAAGGAGCAGACGTTTCATGTCTGATCCCTTTAGACTGAAAAAAGTCAAGCAAGTCAGCATTTACAAACTCACTTCCCCTATCAGACCTAACCACCTTAACATTGTGATTAGTATGTGTAACGGCAGGAAGCTGCCAGGTCCTGAAATGTGTAGGATTTTGGGCAGGAAGCTGCCGGGTCCTGAAATTAAGGCTCTGGAAAGTGGCACGCGTCTTGGCGTCGAAGGAAGTCCCGGTGCTGACCGGCTTGTAACAGATTCCGCTGAATGCTCTAACCTGACTGGTGTCTCGTCTCTCTCTCTCTTCCTTTGCCGCTATAAGGTGGTATCGGCGAGTAAAGCAAGGTTTTGCTAATCTACCTGTTGGGTATAATGTCGGCAGCTACTTTCACCACGTTGGTTACGTCGTATTGTGAGAAGTTGGGTGCGGCCAGCGATGTTGCCGAGCTTGATGCACTGGATCTCACGCTTGATAGTGACTACCCAAGGTTTCGTAAGAAGGATTTTGATGAACTGATGGCGAAGTGTAAGGTCGAGGTGGCGCGCGATAACTACGATGTCGGCGATCATACGGATCTGATCATTAGTTCGATTGCCCAGTTTTATGTCGCTACTGTTAAATTTCTAAAGATAGGTGCTCTTGCTGCTTTTCGTCCTGTCTGGGCTACAAGTTATGCGCGAAAGGTTTTTATGACGGAGGTTGCTCGTGATCCTGCGGTGTCGCACAAGCTTCCGTCTAATGCGTTAGGCAAGCCGCCGGTGTTCACGGGAAATAACACTAGGCACTGGGTTGCTATTGTTAAGAATTATGTTGAGGCACAGGGAATCAACGATGACCAGCAAAAGCTTCGCGTTGGCGTCTCATTTCTCTCTACAAGCATTCAGGGTCACTGGTCCTCGTATGTAGTAACCCATCCTTCCCCTACTTTCGAAGATTTTCAGCAATTCCTGTTTGGTTTTTATGACAAGAATGTAGGGGTGACGGAGGCCCGCCGCCACTGGCAGGGGGTTCGTCAAGGTTCGAAGTCTGTTCAGGAGTATGCCTTGGCGTTTAACTCCGCTCTTGCCGACCTGAATTCCATGCCTGGTGGGGAGGTCACGGAGAATGAGAAGGTTACGAATTTTCTGAATGGGTTGCGTGCATCGTTGCATTCTCAGTGTCGAATTAACCACAAAACTGGCCGTGCTTTCGATTCGTATATGGAGCTCTACCAGATCGCTCACGGGCTCGATGATACTGTCGCTGAAGGGTTTCGTTCGCGCGGTTCCGATATGTTTCCTTCGAATCACCATGCTTATCGTGGGTTTGGTCGTTTCGATCGTGGGTTTGGTCGTCCGCGCGGTGTGTTTAAGGCTCGTGGGTTTCGTGCTCGTGGTCGCGGTTTTGATCGCGGTGATCGCTCGCATCATCGCCATGTCCCGGGTTTTCATCATGGGTCTTTTCCATCCCAGTCCATGCCGCTCACTTGTTATGGGTGTGGCCTCCCTGGCCACAAACAGTCCGAGTGCCCTATGACTCCCGGGTTCTCGCAAGGATCTGCGCAGGTACCCCAAGCCCCAGCACATCACGCCGGTCCCCCAAATTCTGGTCGCGGCAATGCACCGAGTGGGCGTGGATCATCTCGTGGGCGTGGGCGCTTTGGCTGGTATGAAGACTTATCTTTCTCAAAACTTGTGGCTGCTCATGTTTGTTTGGAATGGGGACCTGGAATTGAAATCCTTGTTTGTGAAGATCTACCCCAAGTGAACCTGCAAGATGGTCATGTGTATGCGTTCGTGCTTAAGCCCGAAAAAGCCCATGAAGTGCTCTCCGAGTATAATGCCCTGAAGAAGAATGCCCGTCAGATTGGCGCTTATTTTGTTTTGCCCAAACGAGTGGCTAAGGCAGTAAGTGTTGCTCCCCTTTTAAAAAGTAAAGAGAGAATTATGGAGGGGAGGCGCAACGAAAGTGTAGCTTTGAAAAGTGCGCATGGGGAAGAGAGAATTGTGGCTCCGTGGTCTTTTGAAGTGTGGTATGACAAGAAGAGGCCCAGTATATCAATGGTGAGAAAAGAACACCCCGAAGCGCAAATGGTCTTGCACGGTATGGTTGCAGGGGCAACCGCTGATTGTGCAGTTGATACCGGGGGAGAACTCTCATTCATCTCGGCAGAATTTCTGAAGAAAGTGAACATAACCCCGCAACAAGTGGATGAATTGGAAGTGGAAGTGGCCACGGGTGACATTGCAAAAGTGGTGCATCAAGTGAAGTTGAGAACAGTTTTCAAGTCTTTGCCTTGTGTGCATACTTATTATGTGCTACCAAAGTTGGCTGGTGACTGTGATGTCTTGTTGGGCATGGATTTCCTTAAGCGTTATAAGGCCAAGATTGATGTAGCGGAAGATACGTGTACATTTTGGAACAGAGGGCGAGGCGTGATTGTTAAGTCTATTTCTGCTACTGCTAAGAGCGCTAGAAAGAAGTCCCCTGTCATCTCTGCGAGGCATTTGGCGCGCTGTATGAAGCAAGGCTGTCCAGTGTTTGTGGGCATGGTAAGCAAGAATGAAGGGCATGATAACGAGACACGCTCGGATGAGCAAGGGCATGAACATGTTGATAGGCAAGAGGGCAACGAAGCGCGTAACGAAGGGCATAGCGATTATGATCATGATGTTAAAGAGTTCGAACCTGCTTTTGGGCCTACAAACAAGGCCGATGTCCCTTCTGATAAAAGTGGATTGAATCACCCCATTTGTCAACATCTTCGTGCTGAGTTCAGTGATGTCTTTTCTGAGAAATTAGAAGGCCTACCTCCTGACAGACATCTGTTCCACACTATCCCATTGTATAGTGAACATGTTCCTCCATCCCGACCTGGTTACCGTTTAGCTTTGCCTGAGTTGCAAGAAGCACAGAGACAGGTTGCTGAACTTCTTGAGCAGGGATTGATTCAACCAAGTTGCAGTCCGTTTAGCAGCCCTGTTCTGTTTGTGAAGAAAAAGGATGACACGTTGCGTATGGTTATCGACTATCGTGCGTTAAACCGCATTACTGTCCCTGATCGTTATCCTCTCCCGCGGATTGATGAGTTGCTTGATAAACTGCAAGGTGCTGTGTGCTTTACAAGTCTTGATTTACTCTCTGGCTATCACCAAATTCGCTTGCAAGAGGAAGATGTTCCCAAAACTGCTTTCCGTGTCCCTTTTGGCCATTATGAGTTCAAAGTTCTACCCTTCGGTTTGACAAATGCCCCCGCTACTTTTCAACGTATGATGAATCGCGTATTCCATGACTTTGTGGCTGAAGGCTTTGTGGTAGTGTACCTTGATGATGTTTTGATCTTCTCTAAAACCGAGGAAGAGCATAAAGAGCATTTGCAAAAAGTGTTCGAGTGCCTACGTGAAGCGAAATTGTTTGTGAAGCTAAAGAAGTGTTCTTTTTGTCAGCCTGAACTACGCTATCTTGGCTTTATTGTGGGGAAGCATGGAATCAAGATTGATCCGGATGGGTTGAAGTGGGCCATCACAAATGCCCCAGTGTTGGCAATCCCTGATCTCTCCCCGGATGCGCCTAAGTTTCGGGTCGTGTGTGATGCCTCAAAGAATGGTGTTGGTGCTGTGCTTGAGCAAAATGGACGCCCATGTGCCTATATGAGCCGGAAATTTTCTGATGCTGAGAGAAATTATCATGTCACCGAGCAAGAGTTGGCTGCAGTGTGTATGGCATTGACTGATTGGCGATGTTATCTCCTTGGGAAACCCTTTGAAGTGGTCACTGATCATGCAGCAAACACGTTTTTGCCGTCCCAATCGGTTTTGAGCCCTCGGCAAGCCAGGTGGTCGGAGTTGCTCCAGATGTACTCTATAGAGTGGAAGTATGAGCCCGGTCGTACTAATGTTGCGGACCCTTTGAGTAGGAATCCAGCGTTCGTCGTTAGTTCTTTGGTGCACACTCCTAGGGGCTCTGTTCAGCATAGGGTCGCGATGGGGGGGGCGCGGCATAGGTCATCGTATTAGGTGTGCTGTACTTACGCGCAAGGGGGCGCATTCCACTGGAGGCGGTACGGCCCCGCCATTAGGTGGGGTGGTCCCTGGAGCAGCAAGTGACTCGGGCGACGCGTGCCCGGATGGGTTCACCATGTGGTGCCCCGATGGGGAAGACTGGTTGCACCGCATACGGACCGCGTATGAGAAGGATCATCTTCTAAGGGATGGGCGTAAAAGACAAAGAGCGAAGTTGGTCGCTAAAGATGGTTACTGGTTCCGTGGAAAAGCAATGTATGTTCCCGAAATGGCAGCTGGTAAAGATAAAGAGCTCAAAGAAGCCATTCTCAAAGAAAACCATGAAGTGCCACAGGCAGGCCATGTGGGCCGGACTAAAATGTTGGAGAAAATACAACGGTATTTTTGGTGGCCGAAGCTGAGGGAAGGTGTTGAAGATTTTCTTCGCGTTTGCGATGCGTGCCAGCGCAACAAGGTGGATACCTCACTGCCAGCTGGTCTGCTGCAGCCTCTACCAATTCCTTCACGAAGGTGGGAAAGCATCTCCATGGATTTTATTACTGACTTACCCAAAACGGTGAACGGGAATGATGCTATCCTTGTGGTTGTGGACCGACTGTCTAAATATGCGCATTTCATCCCAACAACTGATCAGCTGTCTGCTGAAGGTCTTGCTGATGTGTTTGTGGATCGTGTGTTTAAGCTGCACGGTATGCCTAAAGAGGTGTTGACTGATCGCGGAACGGTGTTCACGAGTGCCTTCACTAAAGCGTTGTTTTAAATTTTGGGCACGAGGTCTGTCTTTTCAACGGCTTATCATCCACAGACTGATGGCCAAACTGAGCGTGTGAATCGCATTGTGGAAGACATGTTGCGGCATTATGTTAGTCCTACACAACATGATTGGGATGTGCATGTGCCAGCCGCACAATTCGCTTATAACAATGCTTATCAAGAATCCGTTCGCACAACTCCATTCCGGTTGGTGTATGGGGAGGATCCTATTGAGCCTTTTGCAGTGATTTCTGGGACCACTTTTCCGTCGGCTAAAAGATTTGCTATAAAGTTGCATGATGATCTCGCGTTAGCGAAGCGCAACCTGATTGAGGCACAAGATAGGCAGCGCACTTATGCTAACCAGGGGCGCAGACATGTTGAGTATGAAGTTGGGCAAGAAGTACTCTTGTCCACTAAGAATATTCGTTGGAAGCATCCTGGCACCAAGAAGTTTTTGCCTCGTTTCATTGGGCCATTCAAGATTTTGGCTAGAATTGGCGCTGTTGCATATAGGCTGGAGTTGCCTGATGAATACACCATTCACAATGTGTTTCATGTGTCGCTGTTGAAGCCATATCATAAGGGTGTCAGTGTGGCTCCCTCACCTCCGCCAGATTGGATTGATGGTGATTGGGAATACGAGGTGGAGTGTATTTTGATGCATCGAGAGAAGAAGGCTGCGCACCATGCGCCGAAGAAAGAATACTTGGTAAAATGGAAAGGCTACGGGCCTGAGCGAAACTCATGGGAACCAGAAGCAGGATTAATAGAACATGCCCAAGAGGTTGTCCAGGAGTACTGGGCTGGTCGCGCTCTCAATGAGAAGGTGGGAACAAGGAAGCGCACGCAAGGTGTCGCGGCTGCAGGCAACGGTACTAAGAAGCGAAGTAATGCGCATGCCTCAGCAACTACGAATACTGCGCCTAAGAAGAGGCGGACTTAGACACGGAGAGGCGATCTTTTCCTGCACTTGTTTGTTGCGGGTACAGCATGGCTGCCCGCCGGGGGGAGGGAGCAGGGCTTAGTTGCTCCCCGCGTGTCACCCCGTTGTTATACAAGTGGGAAGTTCAGTACGGTGAGCTGTATCGCGCGCGCATGATGTTAAGTGTAGATCATCGATCCACTTTGAAGCCCGCCATGACAATTTCAAGCAATGAATGATGATGAACAAAGCTCACTGACGTACCCTGGCGTACCTCACCATTGGAGGCTCAACAAATTTGTCGCCTAAGCTATGTGTGTAAAACAATATTGTTGCTTGAGTGTAGACGGCATGTACACTGCTTGAAGAACTCTTACCTTACAGAGTCTTGCTCGTGATGACTGCTCTGATGTGAGCGAGGACGCTCCCATGTAGGGGAGGGGGAAGTTGTAACGGCAGGAAGCTGCCAGGTCCTGAAATGTGTAGGATTTTGGGCAGGAAGCAACCGGGTCCTGAAATTAAGGCTCTGGAAAGTGGCACGCGTCTTGGCGTCGAAGGAAGTCCCGGTGCTGACCGGCTTGTAACAGATTCCGCTGAATGCTCTAACCTGACTGGTGTCTCGTCTCTCTCTCTCTTCCTTTGCCGCTATAGTATGATTTTCCAAGTACAGGATGATTGACTTAACAGCACCACCCACCTGGGACTTGGAAGTCAATGCTACGGATTCACCAGCTCTAGAGTAATCGTCTAGTACTGTGAGCATGTAGCGTTCACCCTCAGCTCCTGGAATTGGTAGCTCACCAATTACATCCAAGTGCAACAGCTGAAGACGTTCAGTTGCTGATACTGGGGATCTTTGGTAGCTCTCTTTAGTCTGCTTGCCCATCACACACACATCACACAGTGAATGACCATGTAAGCAAGGAGACAGAGATGTAGCTATTCCCTTCACCATATCCTCAGTCTGCAATCGTTCCAGGTTTTTACTTCCTGGATGTCCCAAGCGTTGATGCCACAAATCATATTCAGAGCATTTGTGAGCGTATCCAACAATATGTGAGGGCTGAATTTTGCAGCACAAGCAGTAAACAAAATACAGTCCTCTTTCTTTTCTGACTTCAGAGATGAATTTTGAAGTATTGCTATACATACTGATAATCTCTCCATGTGAATTGTTTGTAAACATGATGCCATCTGTTACTGCACTAGAGACCGACAACAAATTTTCAATAGCAGTAGGTACATATTCTACATTTTTAAGTTTACACATGTTCCCCATTTCATCTACTAGACACACAGAGCCACATGCCTTGCGTTGTGCAACATGTTCACCAGTTGCCAAATTTAGACCCTTTGGCTGTGTATACCAGTGAATGTTTTGCATGAGTCTAACATCATTGCATATGTGTGTTGAGGCTCCTGAGTCTACCACCCATCTAGAGAATGGATTACCTGAGTCAGAAGAGTCCCCCAATGCAATACCTCCAACTGGATTGGCTTGATTCTTGCGTGCTGAAATGAGGGCAGCCCTTTTTTCTTTCTCAGCTATAAGTTTTGGACACACGTTTCTGGTATGTCCATCTTCCAAGCAGTGCCAGCAGCCCCTGAAGTTGTCAGGCAGATCTTCTGGCATCCCCTGTGGCCTGGATCCTGGAGCGTTCCTGGGACGAGGGGGACCTCTGACTGGATTGATCAGATTGACTGATGGTGAGGGGGCCTTAAATTCATCAATTCCAAGCAACCTTGAACATGCCTGAATATTGAGTGTGACCTTGTCCTCATCCTCACCAAGACAGGAGGTGTAGAGATTTGATTTGGCATGGTCAAAATGCTTGGGCAAACCCTCTACAATCCCCATTTTTAGCCTACCATCAGAGCATGGGTGATTATTGGCTTGTAGACCTCTTGCAATCCTGAACTTCCAAGCAACATATGAATGGTACTCCTGACCCTCATCGATACGCCCATAGTCCAAGACCTTGGACCATTTCCTCATTAACTCCTCATTGTGGCCACCAGTGAACTTGCGCAGCAGCCAGTCATAGGCATGGTTTGCGTTTGGCATGTCCAATGCCCTGTCCACCCAAACGTCAGGAATTTTCTCAGTTAGAAGACTCATAGCAAGAGAGTCTCCAGCTGTATTAGGATGCTCTTCATCAAGGCACATCTTAATACGTTTGCTACTAGCGACATTCAGAACATCTTTCTGCCATCTAAAACCATTTTCACAATCCAGGTCTAACGCCTGAACCAGTTTTAGATTAGAATAAACAGGGTTTGCCTGATCTATGCTATTACCTGACTGGGCAGACTGACTAGTATTACCAGCTGAGGGTTGATTTACTTGTGGATTTGATGGATTACCTGGGGTAGGGTTCGTAGCCAATGTTGCCATGCCTGGGAATGTAACACCTGCACTTTTGCTCTGTACCGTCTTCTAAATCATTCACAATTGAGGCGTTCGTCTCAGCAAGCTTATCTTTCAGAGTTTCATAGGGTGATTCGTCTCGTGAAAGCCAAGGACTCAACGATTCCCTGCTCCTTTACTCAATGCAAGGAGGGTAGCATACTCAATCAATAAACAGTGATGTGAAAAATCCAACGGGATCTCGTATCTAGCTAATGTGGTATATTGTTCTTGAAGCCTTTGAGAGTAAACTTCTCAATCGATCAGTCTAGCTTCCCAAGTGTCAAGAGAAAAGGTTCGACGCGAACCCTTAGGAAATGGATACTTCGAGTTTTCAAGTGATTGAACTAGCTTAATCTTGTGATGATTAAACTTTGCCTGATAGTGACGTTCTTGCTCAATACCTTCTCGGCAAAAGTCTTCCAACACAACTATTCCACGTTCAATAGCACGATTCACGTTTTCAATGGGAACCTTTCCTGACACCCACTTATTGCATAGATCGCAGTGGAAGTGCCCTTCGCGGAGCAGATTAAGTTCGTCGTCCGTCAACAGAGATGGTCGTCGCTCCATGGGCGTGGGCCCATAACCATTGTGGATCCTGCAAGATCCAGTTTGTATTTAATACTATAAATCACAGATGATGAGACATATACATGTATCATCAAGTAAGTAAATACTTTCAACATCAACAACATTGTATGAGTGAAGCAGTTTAACAGGCCAGTTCTGATCTCCCCTTAATCTGACACAATGCATCCACGATGCCAACACAGATGAGAGTTAATTGAGATCAGACTGAGAGTCAGTGTTTGAGACAACAAAGACGTTTCACAAACACAACGGATTGACTTACAACGGGTAGGATACGACACTGGTCTATCTAACGATTACCTGCAAGATCCAGTTTGTATTTAATACTATAAATCACAGATGATGAGACATATACATGTATCATCCTGTGCATGTATATGTATATGTTACACAATCAGTATCTTGCTGGTAATTATAAAGAGATTAATTGTCTGCAAACCAACGTGCGGCGTAAACTGCTTACCAAGTAAGTAAATACTTTCAACATCAACAACATTGTATAAGTGAGACATATACATGTATCATCCTGTGCATGTATATGTATATGTTACACAATCAGTATCTTGCTGGTAATTATAAAGAGATTAATTGTCTGCAAACCAATATAAAGAGATTAATTGTCTGCAAACCAACGTGCGGCGTAAACTGCTTACCAAGTAAGTAAATACTTTCAACATCAACAACATTGTATGAGTGAAGCAGTTTAACAGGCCTGCACGTTACCAAGAATATTTTCTTAGTTAATGTCAACAAAAGACAGCACTTATGGCTGCTAGAATAACGTAAGCGACAGACGTGCGCCTTACCAGTTCTGATCTCCTCTTAATCTGACACAATGCATCCACGATGCCAACACAGATGAGAGTTAATTGAGATCAGACTGAGAGTCAGTGTTTGAGACAACAAAGACGTTTCACAAACACAACGGATTGACTGCTTGAGACGTCGGTCAGTCGCTCCTAGTATTATCAGATCAGCGCGTTGGATCGCGCTGTTCTGGCCCTTTTTCATGAATTCGTATCAGAGTTGAGGTTCAGAGCCTTGGAAATTGGCCCTTGTCCCAATTGAGTTTATCACGTTATTAACAATTAGGATAAACTCATTTTTAATAGCCACAAACAACAGGAAAGTCCTTCTCTACCATGTTCTTAGATACTTTATCCATTACTACTTGTGGTCATAAACACCACTGGCTGTTTATTAAAGAGTTTCCCTTGAGTTGAACACATGGTCAACTATACAGCTAATTTATTCAGGTTAGAATTTGTCATCCTTGGATTGTCCTGACAGTACACAAATTCCAACACAAACATGGTTGGTCTCCCTGATATGCAGGGGCAGGTTGAGACAGTCGAGGCTATGTTCGGTGCAGATGTAAGAGATGAGAGCAGTGGGTTAGACATGCCAGCAGTAGGGGAAGCTGGTGCCCAATCCCAGTCACTGGCTAGTCATGCTTATGGTGTGCAGGCTGACATTGTAGGCGCAGCTCAGGCAAGTCTGGGTAGTGTGCCCAAGTGTGAGTCCAGGAGAGAGAGAGAGCTGCTGCTCCCCTCTGCATTGCGGAAGGTGCGAGAATGTGAGGGTGCTGCACATGAGTCCAGTAGTCAAGGAGAGAGAGAGAGACTTGAGAAGGAATCAGATAATCCCGGCAGTACTGCCCAGTCCCAGCATAAGGTACATAATGTACCTTATTCTGGCAACCAGGGAGAGAGAGAGAGAGAGAAGGGAACAGCACCAGTAAGGCTGACAGCCCTGCTGCACCACAGCATAAGGTACAGAGTGTACCTTCTGTCAGGTTGGGAAAAGTTCACGTGCCCTCAAACTTGAGGGAAGCCCAGCGCTCACCTCAGTGGGAGTTTTGGCAGCAGGCAATGCAAGAGGAGATGGAGTCTTTAGACACCCATGAGGTTATGCAGTATGTGGAAAGACCCCATGGGCAGAAAGTTATCCCTGTTCATTGGATTTTTTCTACAAAAAACGATGCACATGGGAATGTCACTCGGTTTAAAGCAAGATTGGTTGCCCAGGGTTGCAGACAGATTCCTGGTATAGATGTTGGTGAGGTTTTTGCACCTACCAGCAGCTATGGTGCTAGGAGAGCTGTGCTGGCAGTGGCTGCCACACAAAATCTTGAGATCCACCAAGTGGATATCAAGACAGCTTTTCTCAATGGGGAGTTGGAGGAAGAGGTCTATGTGACCCAACCACCAGGATTTGAGAATGGCAACACGAGAGTTGTGTGCAAGCTCAGGAAGGCACTCTACGGTCTTAAGCAAGCCCCACGGGCTTGGCACAAGACCTTGAGCGACAAGTTGAGCGTGATGGGGTATAGTGTGTGCAAGAGCGACGCTGGGGTATACATCAGGAGGGCCCCTGATGGTAATCTGTCGTTTATTCTTGTTTATGTCGATGATCTTCTCATAGTTGCCAGAGTGGTTGCAGAGATTGAGTGGGGGAAAGAGTTATTGAAGAAGGACTTCACCATCCATGATTTGGGAGAGGTGAATGATTTCCTGGGGTGTCAGGTCCTACGCAATAGAGTTCAGGGCACTATTTCCATGAGTTGCACTCCCAAGATTGATGCTCTTGTGGAGAAGTTTGGCGTTGCTGATGATGGACGTGGGGTTGATACCCCCATGTCCAAGGACTTCGTGGCTAGCAGCAGACCCGAGTCCTCAGATGGTATGTCACATGGGGCTGGTACTCCTCTGCCACCTGGTCATCGATACTGCGAGTTAATTGGATCGTTACTGTACATAGCCAATACGACCCGGCCTGACATTTCTCAGGCTGTTGGAGTGTTGTCAAGGTATAGAATGACACCCACTACCTCACACTGGAATGAGGCCATTCGAGTGCTGAAGTACTTGAGAGATACCAGAGAGTTAGCTCTTACTCTGGGTGGAAAGGGCCCTGAGCTAGAAGGCTATATTGATGCCGACTATGCTGGGGACCTGGACCACAGGTATTCCACCACTGGCTATGTTCTATCAGTCTATGGTAGTGCCGTGGTTTGGGGACGCAAGAAGCAGAGCTCAGTTGCTACCTCAACTGTGCAAGCTGAGTTTATGGCAGCTGGCCATATTGTGAAGGAAGCCAACTGGCTAAGGGGCTTCTTGGAAGAGATAGGGGCTGCACCTTGGAGGGTCAAAATTTTCTGTGACAACCAAGGATGCATTTCTAATTTACGGAACCCCCTGTATTCCAAATTCACAAAGCACGTTGCAGTAAGCTTCCACTACGCTAGGGAAGCTATGGCACTTGGGCAGGTAGATATCCTCTATGTGGAATCTGCTCGCAATGTGGCTGACATTATGACCAAGCCACTTGCCAAGCCCGTGTTTGTTGGTCATCGTGATTCACTAGGTTTGAGAAGATACACTTAAAGCATGCAGGCAAGGGGAAGTGTTGAGTTCTGAACATTATTATTGAATGCCTTGTGCTTTAAGTGATCTTCATGTGTGCACTATTAGGATATGGGTCCATTGAGAACATAAGGTACCTTGAGACACGGCAGATTCTGGACGTTTTCGAACATAAGGTACAATCCTATCTAGATCACACGTTTGTCGGATGAACTCTTAAGGCTGCCCCACCGGAGTGAATACCAACTGGTTGTGAAAGATGCTGGGCATTACCAGATGCTAGTCTTGTCCAACAGTTGTGTGTGACACTCAGCAGACAGTCGTACGGACTGTAGCTGGAGTAACTTCGTCTATTGACGACCTGTCTGCTTTGTACAGGGAAAGCCGATTGCCCATAACCTTTCACAACCCACCCTGCAATCAATCTCATGAGTCTTCTCTAGTGTTTTTGGACACACACGCGCATACATGCATTCCCCCCGGTACATGCATTCCCCCCGGTACACACACACACACACACACACACACACACACACACACACACACACACACACACACACACACACACACACACACACAACCTCCCCATCCATAAATCCCACACTGCAGCTGCATATTAAATTGAGAACCCAGGGAAATGAGGCTCTAAAAAAGAGTGCTGTGAACGCAGTTGCTCAACATCACTGCTGACTTCAAATATTGCAGCCGGTCGCACTGTTTGTGCAGTGTTCCCACTGTCCTTGCTGTTACAGAGATCTGAACGAGATTATTAAAAATGGCATTCTGCATGTCAAAGCCATCCCAATTCCCCAGCAGTAGTTCCATGAAGGAGATGGGCTTGCCGTTGCCGGCTATCGGAGATCTCAGATCATCCCGAAACCCGCAGCCCACAGGCCAAGATTCTCTCGTTGTACATCCAAAACTGTACTGCATATGTACTTCTCAACTGGAAATTGTACTGCATATGTATTTCTCAACTGAAAATTGTACTGCAAATGTACTGCGCCACATTGAAAATAACGTGAAATACGTCGTTTGACACGCTGAATCGACTCTTACACGTCTTGCCTTTCGCCCCTTCGCCCACCCCCCCAGATGCGGAACTTCCTTCGCCCAGTTTCGCCTCCATGTAGGCGAAAGACTTTTGTCTTTCGCCGCGAACCCTGGATACCGACGACATGGATGTAATAGGAGTTGGAATTACGTTGCGAACTTGAGATGCCTTGCGAGCACAGGGAACTCGGACCATAGGAAATGGATGCCCCAAGTTATTATCCATGAGACATAGCCTGGAACAGCGTGCCAGCACACGTACTTGATGAGGGGCCAGAAGTTCCAGAGGTATTCCCTACAAGGTTTTGAGGCCATCGCACCTCCAGCAATGGATGAGCTTGTGAGGATGTCGAGAGACACCATGCCCGGACACCCTGTCCGGGAGCCCATCGCACCTCCAGCAATGCAAGCTTGAGGACCCCTGCAAGCATGGGGAACTCTTACGATAGGGAATGGATGCCCTCTCTTGCTATTCATGAGACATCGCCGGAAAAGGTGTGTAGAAGCTGAGCTATTCCGCAGAAGGGTTGACGGTCGAGGGCATGGAGGGACATGGGAGGATGTTAGAGAGACGCCATATCATTGCTCCTTCAAACAGAGTTCCTAACTGTGATGCAGTAGCTCTTACTTGGTGTGCATCCACCTCGGATATACCACTCCTTCCATGATAATGAGGAACATTCATGACATCAATAGTGTTTCGCACGCTGCGCCACCATAAGTGGGGCAGGTGAAATGCCAGCTGCAACCACCAACATAAGATGAAATAATTGCTTCATGTGTCGCAACTATTGCATATCAAGAGTGGTGCGAAGGCATTACCGCACGGGCAACATTGTACGTAGGGTGGATCCTAGAAGAAGTAAATACATACCCTCTCGACAGCGCGCCTCAGAATCTAGAGTATGCTGCTCGACCTTCTGCTGATTTGTAGCAGCCAAACTGCTGGGTGTCATATTCACTACACTATTCTGGGGTTCCATGGGTATCGCGACTAGAAGGAACACCGATACCCATGGAACACAACACCATTGCTTATCGAAGACCTGACAATTACCGTTGAATTCACATACATACGGTTCCCAAATTTCAGTCCACTTAAGTCAAGGGTCCCACGACGAAAGCATCGGCATATCGAGTTTGACATACATATCTCGGAGATAACAATAGTTGCAAGACACATAAGCGATATGAAACAAAGACAGAAAGTTTTGAAGGAATCACGTGGGGATTTAGAATGGGGCCAAGCTTGTTGTTGTTGCTGTTGTTTGGAGGTTGCACCGCGAAGTGAGTCTTCTAGCCCATCGGC
This sequence comes from Botryococcus braunii, assembly GCA_002005505.1. Lineage (NCBI taxonomy): Eukaryota > Viridiplantae > Chlorophyta > Trebouxiophyceae > Botryococcus > Botryococcus braunii. The sequence goes on along the minus strand of KV908490.1, from coordinate 268,916 downwards.
ACCGTCAGGGTAAAGGCACTACGAACGGTCACGTGATAGGGTGGACAGTAAGCTTCTAGAACTGCGGCGCCAAGCAAGGGCGAGGAAATGAAGGCTCGCACACAAAGAAAAATTGCTGAAAGCCTTCATTGAATATTTGAAGGAGGATAGCATACCTCCGGGTTGGTTGGCAAACTTATTTGTTGAGTTCGCAATGGCAGAAGTAGGTGCTGGCGGGCAAGCCACTCCTCCTCGAGATAGCCCTGGCCCGCAATATCACACCATTACAAATGACATGTTTAATGTTTTATTGCAACAAGCACCACAAAAATTGGTACCTTTCTCGATGGCAGCGCCAAACTCCACAGCGGGCAGATACTCGTTGTTCTCCATCGCTCCGTCCGGCAGAACACTTATTGTCACGGAGAACCTGCCAGGTTTTCAGTGTGAGTTCGAAGATGACGAGGGAGTGCCTTTGGTCGAGTTGCTCGCTTTAGACAGGGAAGGCGTGCTAGTCACAAGGCAGTTTTCCCATGAAACAGTCATGTTTGGCGGAATTTTGCGCAACCAACATAGCTTGCTGGAAGGCGATGTCATGGAATTTTTAAATCACAAGGAATTGGGCAAATTCCTGCCTCGCCTCGTTTCTTTGCAAGAAGTGAAGGTTTTCAGAAATTATGGCACGGGGAATGTCCCTGTGGTACTGCCAACCTGGGATGCACGGGTACCGCCTACAGCTTCGGGGGGTCCTTCAGGGATAGGGCCCCCACCTAAGCCTCTTGCCACGCAAATGGTGGACCTATCTAAACATTCTTCAGGAGGAAGAGGGCAACGGGAAGGCTCTCCAGAAGTTACTTCGCCTGCGCCCCTCAGCCCCAAGGTATGGTACTTATGGGTGATGTGTTGTGGTGCCCTTCAAGTAAGAAAATTTGAGGCATACATTCAAGGAGATATAATGGGAATGTCATGTCCCAATGGGTGAGGGATGGTGTGCTTATGTGTGGGGGTGTGTGTGTATGTGGATGTGTGGGTAGGTGTGTGTGTGTGTGTGTGTGTGTGTGTGTGTGTGTATGGGTGTCAGTATGTGTTTATGGGTGTGTGTGTGTGGGTGTGTGTGTGTGTGGGATTGTTTGGGTGTGTGTGTGTGTGTGTGTGTGTGTGTGTGTGTGTGTGTGTGTGTGTGTGTGTGTGTGTGTGTGGGCTGGGGATCATGGGTTGCACTAGTCTGGATACTTGTCGCTCCCTTCCTCAATGGCCAAAGGGGGACATGAGGTGGAGGGTCTTAAGTTGCACCAGTCTGCATACTGGGCCTAGTTGTTGCTCCCTTCCTTACTTTGCATATTGGGGAAGGAAGGGGGATGGTCCTGGGTTGCTCCAGTCTGCATACTGGGCCCGGATGTTGTTGCTCTCTTCCCCAATTGGCATATTGGGGAAGGGAGGTGGATGAACCTGGGTTGCACCAGTCTGCATACTGGGCCCAATTGTTACTCCCTTCCCCAATTGGCATATTGGGGAAGGGAGGTGGATGGTCCTGGGTTGCACCAGTCTGCATACTGGGCCCAGATATTGTTGCACTCTTCCCCAATTGGCATATTGGGCAGGGAGGTGGAGGATCCTGGGTGGCACCAGTTTGCATACTGGGCCCAGTTGTTGCTCCCTTCCCCAATTGGCATATTGGGGAAGGGAGGTGGATGGTCCTGGGTTGCATCAGTCTGCATACTGGGCCCAGATGTTGATGCTCCCTCACCAATTGGCATATTGGGCAGGGAGGGGAATGGTCCTGGGTGGCACCAGTCTGCATACTGGGCCCAGAGGTTGTTGCTCCCTTCCCCGATTGGCATATTGGGGAAGGGAGGTGGATGAACCTGGGTTGCACCAGTCTGCATACTGGGCCCAGTTGTTACTCCCTTCCCCAATTGGCATATTGGGGAAGGGAGGTGGATGGTCCTGGGTTGCACCAGTCTGCATACTGGGCCCAGATATTGTTGCACTCTTTCCCAATTGGCATATTGGGCAGGGAGGTGGATGATCCTGGGTGGCACCAGTTTGCATACTGGGCCCAGTTGTTGCTCCCTTCCCCAATTGGCATATTGGGGAAGGGAGGTGGATGGTCCTGGGTTGCATCAGTCTGCATACTGGGCCCAGATGTTGTTGCTCCCTTCACCAATTGGCATATTGGGCAGGGAGGGGAATGGTCCTGGGTGGCACCAGTCTGCATACTGGGCCCAGAGGTTGTTGCTCCCTTCCCCGATTGGCATATTGGGGAAGGGAGGTGGATGGTCCTGGGTTGCACCAGTATGCATGCTGGGCCCAGTTCTTGCTCCCTTCCCTAAGTGGCATATTGGGGAGGGAAGAAGTGAGCCTGGGTTGCACCAGTCGGCATACTGGGCCCAGTTGTTGCTCCCGTTCCCAAGTGGCATATTGGGGAGGGAGGTGGAGGGTACTGGGTTGCCCCAGTCTGCATACTGGGCCCAGTTGTTGCTCCCTTGCCCAATTGGCATATTGGGGAAGGGAGGTGGATGGTCCTGGGTGGCACCAGTCTGCATGCTGGGCCCAATTGTTGCTCCCTTCCCAATTAGCATATTGGGGAGGGAGGTGGATGGTCCTGGGTTGCACCGGTCTGCATACTGGGGCCCAGTTGTTGCTCCCTTCCCCAATTGGCAAATTAGGGTGAATGGTGGATAGTGATGGGAATATTGTTATGGATGGTGATGTGGATGGTGTTATGGATATTGATTGTGGTGGTGATAGTGACATTGAGATTAATGGATGTGCTGAAAGTACTGGTGATGGTGATATTCATGGGAGTATAAAAATTCAGGGGGATATTGACATTGATGGTGATGGTGATATTGATGGTGAAGGTCATGGTGGAGGTGATGGGAATATTTTGGTGCATGGGATATTCATGGTACTGGTGATAGGGAGGTCGGTGGTGATATTCATGGTGTGGGGATGGTGATGGTCATGGTGATATGGTTGTTGTGGTGCTAATGATGGTAATATGTGTGGCCCCACTGTTGATGCCGATATTGAGGGTGATGGTAATGGTGATGCTGATGGTCATATAGGAGAAGTGAGGTGGCTGACCCTTGGGTGGCACCAGTCTGCTTACTTGCTGTTGCACCCTCCTCCAGGCTGCATATTCAGGAAAGGAGGGGGATGAATTTTTGGGTTGCACCTATTGGTATAGTGGGCTCACCTTGTACTCTCGAACCCAGTTTGCACACTGGCTCAGAGGAGGTGGATGGTGGAGGGTGTGTGTGCGGGTGTGCGCAATGGGTGGGGGGGGGAGAGAGAGAGAGAGAGAGAGAGAGAGAGAGAGAGAGAGAGAGAGAGAGAGAGAGGAGAGAGAGAGAGAGAGAGAGAGAGAGAGAGAGAGAGAGAGAGAGAGAGAGAGAGAGAGAGAGAGAGAGAGAGAGAGAGAGAGAGAGAGGAGAGAGAGAGAGAGAGAGAGAGAGAGAGAGCGAGGAGAGAGAGAGAGGAGAGAGAGAGAGAGGAGAGAGAGAGAGAGAGAGAGGAGAGAGAGAGAGAGAGAGAGAGAGAGAGAGAGAGAGGAGAGAGAGAGAGAGAGAGAGAGAGAGAGAGAGAGAGAGAGAGAGAGAGAGGAGAGAGAGAGAGAGAGAGAAGGGGGCACATTGGGCCCGAAGTACGGCGTTGGAATGGGAATGGGCCGATGGCCAGGCACGACTTTGGCATTGGGCCTCATAGCGTAAGCTGGGGGAGTTGAGAATTTTCGAAGCTTGCTGCCTGGGTGTTTGTGGGAAGTTGCACCTCCATGAATGGTAACGGTGGGGACATGGCATGTTCAGGGCGCGTGTGATACGCAATTGAAGGCATTCAAACAGGCCTACAAGCTGGCAGAGGCGCAAGCAAACGCTGTGGGTGACACTAAGGCGGCCTTGCGGTGTAACCGCATGCTGAATCGAATCCAAGAGTGCCGCAACTCCAATAAGCGCTTGGCGGGCAAGAAGTTGGATTTGAGCACGCTAATGAGCCTCTTTATGTCGCAAGCGGTGCCGCTACTGGAGGAGCATTTCGACATGGATACCACCATGGACAACATGAAGGGGGCGAAAATGAAGGAGGTGATGAATGACGTTTGGAGCTCAATTCGGAATGAGATGGAGCAATGCCGAGAAAAGGTACGCTGTGCAAGATGTGGCGTGCCCTCGTGATTGGGGAGACGTGCTGTGGATAATTGAGAGTGAAGCCTTGGCTGTATGTGTTTGTGTCTTGCGTGGGACGTAACTTTGGGGTAATTTTGAGGCCTGTGGAGCCCATCCCTCGCCAAGGGACGGCAAGCTCGAGTTTCAATTAGGCCGTGACGGCACGCATGCCACGTGGGAAGTGGTGTGGTGGGCATGTTGCTCCTCGCTCACGTGGGGCATGGCACAGGAAATATCTTTGGACGAGGCGTACCAACGATGGTGGCAGAAGGCGAAGTCCGGCATTCAAAAGGCTCTGAGGGATGAATCCAAGGCGTTGGGCAAGCTCCCTGGGGCCTCAGGGCACGTCCCAAAGCGGCTATTCCCTGGGGGCAGGGACGCGTATGCGCGGGCCCCTCCACAGAAGATGCCCCGCATGCACGGGGCATTGGCGACGGCACAGAAGAAGATGGAGTTTTGCCCCTTCTTGAGGAAGGGAACCTGTTTGAAGGGGGACAAGTGCGACTTGTCACATGGACAACCAGATGGGGCAAAATGACAGCAGGTTGCCGAAGATTTGCATCCTGATTTGTTATATGGCGCAAGGCAGGCCCCGAAGGGCGAGACTGAGCGAGGGATAGCTGGGAGTAAGGGATTGCGGGGGGCGGGACTGTGCCCAACTATGACGGAGGTCCCTCTTCCACAAGGCGGGGACAGCTCTATGGGCGCTTGGGAGGACTTCCTTGAAGGATGGGTGGAGATTGAGCATCCTCTCCTGGGGGGTGAACAATCCCTCTCTCATGACTGCGGCCCCGTTACCATTCACTCCCCAGGGGCCCCCATTACCCTATCCAGAATAAAAGAGTTGGTGGAGGAGTGGAAGGGGATTCATCAGGGGGTCCAGCCAAGCGCGGCAGGGCTAGAGGTAGAATCCCTTGTCAAGAGCCTCCCAAATCCCGATATGTTCCAAGCAGGATCGCCGGGTAGAGCTCATGAGAATTGGGTGCAATATTTTGCCTTATTAGGACACGGGCCTGACACGGGTAAGGTGCTGAGCATCATGCGGGATGGGTATAGGATCGAGTGGGTGCGCACCCGCAGCAAGGTTCAACGGGCGCACCCCCGGCACCAAGCCAATCTGTCCAGGGTGCAAGACCAATTGGCTCAAGTTGTAGGGAGTAATCAGGTTCCGGCATTATTGGGGGGGTCCTCCCCGGGGGCTGTTGTTTTCCCCAATAGGAAGTCAGCTCTGGTGAACCCCGGTTTCGTGGGAGAGGCACTGGCTCAAATGTGTCGCACTGGGGCCATCAGGGTGGTTGACCCCGCACATGTGGTCGTCATCAGCCCACTGGGGGTGGTGGGCGAAACATCTCAAAAACCACGCTTGATTTTGGATGCCATGTATGTCAACACGTTTGTTAAATATGTGCCATTCCACTATGAGAACCTCAGGAATCTGCCTCTCTTGGCGAACCCAGAGGATGTCATGATGATAACAGACTTTAAGTCGGGTTACCATCACATTCCCTTACACCCTTCTGTGCACAAGCATTTTGGCATCCAGTACGGGGGCGTCACGTATTGTTTCACCGTCCTCCCCTTTGGCTTGGCATCTGCTTGTAGGGTGTTCACATTGATAATGAGGGAAGTCTGGAGGCCTTTGCGAAGCTTAGGCATGCGCAGCATCTTGTACATAGATGATATCATGTCCCTTTTCCAGGAAGGGGCGAAAGCCCTTGTGGGCCGAGCATTGGTTTTATCGGTCTTGGCCTATTTACAGTGGTATCTGTCAATCCACAAGTGCGATCTCGCGCTTCCTAAGGAGGGACAAATGTTGGGGATGGTTTGCAACCTCCCTGGAGGATTTTTCAAGGTACCTGCACAAAAGGCGGTTGCGTTAATACAGCAGATTGAGACGTTTCAGGCGACGGGAGGCAGCAAGCGTGAGTTGGCAAGATTGGCGGGTAAATTGTGCAGCATTGCCCCTGCCGTTCAGCTCACCCCATTGTTCACTCGCCGGTTGTTTCAAGCCCTAGCTCAGGCTCCCACATGGGAGACCTCGGTGCAAGCGGAGCAGTTGGAGCTCGCTAGTGAGGACCTTCTTTATTTCAAGGAAGCTTTGCGAGTGAACGCGGGCTGGGGCTGGGTTCCTCGGGCGAGCTTGCATGAGTTCTATTGTGCGAGTGATGCTTCGGAAACAGGGTTTGGGGGGCATTCTCTGTTGCTTCCTGCGGACCTGGTTATGCCATTTGATCAGGATGATCACCTTCGCATGCAGCAAGGCCATCTGTCCTCCACACTGCGTGAGGTAAAGAATGCTTGTTATTTGGTCACGGCATGTATTCGGCATAGTTCACATGTGCTCAAGGGGTCCACGTTAGTGGCGTACTGCGACAATCAGGGGGCAGTGGCCAATATCAACAACATGCGAGGGTCACCAGAGGAGGTCAATGCTATCCGGGATATGATGATCCTCGCGACGGCACTTGATGTCCAGATCAGAGTGGAGTGGAAGCCACGTACCGCGCAGGAAATCAAGAGGGCGGATGCTCTGTCACGGGTGGTGGACCCCTCCGATTACAGCTTGTGCTATAACCAGGCTGCTCAACTAATGCAAAAGTGGGGCACCCCCACAGGAGATGCTTTTGCAGGGCCGTGGGCTCATTCGCATAAGGCACCCAAATTTTTCACGGCCACACCTTGCCATGTGGGGCTGGGGTGGGATGCGATGATAAGGGATTGGGCGGTGCTAGGGAAACTCATCTGGGTCTTCCCTCCGGTATGGCTCATAAGGGAGGCCTTGTTAAAGGTCAAGGCACAGAGATGTAATTGCATCTTGTTATTGCCATCGCTCAACCCCATGTTAAGGGAGTTACTGCGAGCCGTACCAGTGGCAGATACCCATGTCATCTTGCCACATGCGGGGATGTTCGAGTTGGGGTCTACTCTCCCCCCAGCCATGAAGGAGCCGCCCTTCACATGTAGGCTTGATTGCTTTCTGGTCAGATATTCTTGACACCTGGGCTGACCTAATTGTCGGGTGCGATTTTGCTTCTTGTTGCAAGAAATACTACCTCCCTGGGGAGGGTCAGCTGCAGGACCTACACCCTCAGCCGTGACGCATGCTAAGGGGTTAGGCCACCGTGTGTAATATGGCAGCTACGAGTGTCTAGTCTCTGCCCCGTCTACGCCTACCTACATGACTTGTTGGCGAGGGATCCGTCACACCCGCGAGACTCCCCTCCTCCCCTTGCACTCCAAGTGTTTCGAGCAAATGCAGTTGCAGCCTATCGACTAAACCCCGGGCAAGCGCGCGAGGAGGCATGCAAGGGACCCCACGTAGTCACTGCACCCGGATCCGTTATAGGTCCCACCCTTGCAAATCCCTCTTCACCCGCTTAAGCTTGCAAGGCAGATGCTTGAAGCGGTCCTCATAGAGCTCTCGGATCTCAGGGGTTACTATCCTAGCGAGCTTCCCCACTTCTTCGGCAGGGGCCCCGTTGGCTCGGGCATTCTGCACTGCTCCCCTGCGGCTGCCATGAGACGTGGCGGGGTATGCTACCCCGACGGCTTGAAAGTGCACTTCCAGGCGCTTGCGGTAAGTGCCATTCCCGACGGCTTTCTCCAAGAAGGACTTGTGATTGGGCGCTAGTGGCCGGAACAGGAGGCCCCGCAAGGGATGCCCCTCCTCGTTGCTGACTTGCCAATACTGCCGGAGGAGCCACAAGGGATTGCTGGGCTGCTCCACCATTTCGAGGACGAAGGGCTCAGGGGCCAAGTCGTGCTTCAAACTCACAGCGCGGCAGAGGAAGGCCAAACCGGACGCCAGGGTTCCTTGCTGTAAAAAGCTAGCCACAGGTATCCCTGCCCCAGCCATGCTGTCAGTTGGGGGGACTCAGGGGCACACACATAGGTAGACCTTCCAATAATTAGGGTACCAGGGCGGGGATTGTCTGATAAGAAAGTGAGTGCATGTGTGTGGGTCTCAGCTTAGCAACGAAGGATGCTGCTGGGCCTTCTAGACATATTCGCCCGTCTCTATAAATGGATAGCTGGGATGCATGTGTAAGGACTGTTACGCAAGTGTTTCTGGACAGTCCGAGACTGTCAGGGAGGTATGGTATACTGGGATCGGATCGTCGCGGTCGTGAGAAGTTTGTTCGGTGGAACTCAGCCCGGACCTTCGCCGTCGTCGGAATCCTGATCGGCGGACCCTGGAAATCAATCCGCGCGTCACATCGGTAGTGAGTAAAAGATTCGAGTCGTTTAAGCATTCGAGACATTCAGCGGTTCGAGCGGGCCTATGTCGAAGGATATGTCGAATCAGGGAGCGATTTGCGTACCTATGCAAGCTACTTCAGGGGAAGCCAATTGAATAAGAAAGGGTCATGTCAATGGTAACATATGAGAATACAGTCTTTTGGCACAAGTGGCGCCCATTTGTTACAGGCCGGCTCGCATGTAGAGAGAGCACTCACCGTCTTCGGTCTCGAAGTGTTGGAGGTGCCAATCCAACACAGTCTTGCCCCGGGTGAACAAGTGCCAGCCTATGCTCATAGCAAAGGCGTCCCGTGCAAGGACCACCCGTTCGATGCCCGTGGCAACAGCCAGCTTCCCTTGCACGTGGGCAAGAACTTTGTGGTAGTCGTCCACCTTCCAGGGATTGGCGCTCTGGGAACGGAACCCTGCTTTATACATGGTTTTCCGGTACCCTGCTTGCCAGTCGGCCACACTCGTGGAGTTGAAGGGGTTCCCTGCATACCCAGCCTTGGTGTCAGGGGCCTAGGTCCATGGGGCGTACAGCAAGCGAGGTTTGCATGCCTGGATCGCGTGCATACCTTGCAGGGTTATTGGGCAGAAGGGCCCAACTCTGCCATCATAAAGTTCAATGGCTTTGCGGAGGTAGCCAATCTGATTGTGCATGCTCTCTGGGGAGGACCGAGGTTGGCCATTCACAAGGAACGTGCCCCGGTGGCTATAGGCATCCAAAAATGCAATGCAGTGCGCATCACTGGCAGTCGCTGGTTCTGCATTCATGCCATTTAGATAGTCGATGAACAGGTTGTAAGTGGCATCCCGCTTCTTCCTCGTCTCATCACAGGTAGCTGCGGAACAGGTGGCTAATGCAGTCTCTTCTCTGCTGTCTGAGGAGTGGGACGCTGGGGCAAGCTGGGTTTAATGAAGCTCTGACGTAAGGCACGCTGCACATAAGGGAACCCGGCCACGCTGCACAGGGCGTCTCGAACAACTGCTTGGTGCGCCCCTGTGGGGCACCCATCTTGCAGATGGCCCAGTAGACTGGGGTCCCTGGGATGTTTGGGAGATTTGTAGGGAAGAGCGCGTAATCCCTGCCCGCCAGCACACTGCGCGTCAACCCTGCAGATGTCCTGGGCCAGGGCCAATTACCTAGAGGGGTATGCTGACACCTTCGGGTACTCCGTAAGGCCTATGGCAAGGGAACACGATAGTACTCTCGATGCTAGCCCATCGGCACCGTCAGGGTAAAGGCACTACGAACGGTCACGTGATAGGGTGGACAGTAAGCTTCTAGAACTGCGGCGCCAAGCAAGGGCGAGGAAATGAAGGCTCGCACACAAAGAAAAATTGCTGAAAGCCTTCATTGAATATTTGAAGGAGGATAGCATACCTCCGGGTTGGTTGGCAAACTTATTTGTTGACCCGCCCACCCGCCCTGGGAGATTTGTAGGGAAGAGCGCGTAATCCCTGCCCGCCAGCACACTGCGCGTCAACCCTGCAGATGTCCTGGGCCAGGGCCAATTACCTAGAGGGGTATGCTGACACCTTCGGGTACTCCGTAAGGCCTATGGCAAGGGAACACGATAGTACTCCCGATGTCGGAAGCATCCGTTCCAAGCTGCAGTACCCTTTTGGTTTACGAATGTACCGCTGAGCTCTGGGCGCTCCTCAATTCTCGAGCTCTCAGCGTTCCATGCCCCGTGTCTTGTGCCGTGTATTTTGTCGTTTTTGCAGGTCCAGGCCCGCGTCCTGCCTCGTGTCCTGTGCCGTGTCTTTGCCGTGTTGGCTTGTCCAGCCCCGCGTTCCCTATGCCGCAGCGACAAGCCTGCACGCACCTCATTCCGTGGTTGCTGTCTTCATTCTTGCTTGCTGCTTGCCTGCGACTTTATCCTCTTCATTTTCTTTTTGCAGGTCATGGCGTCGCCAAAAGTTGGTCGTCCTCTTTCTGCAGGTCCGCCCTCACGTGTGCTTGGGCCTCTACCGCTCTGTTTGTAAAAGGTTATGGGCAGTGGCGTATCCTGTAAGCAAGCAGACAGGTCGTAAGTTCGTGCCTCTCCAGCTACAGTCCTTGACGACTGTCTGCTCTTTAGACACATGCAACTGCATGAACAAGACTGGCATCCTTATGTGCCCAGTATCTTTCCAAACCAGTTTCGTTACATGTTGATCTGTCAATGAGCATCTACACACGGATAAGCTCCTGACGGCTGAAAGCAAGTACCTTCCTATACTCAATCAAGACTCCGTCCCTTAGCTGTTTGGGAGACTTGATTGTCCACTAAGATGGTTCACTTACAAACAAGCAATCAAACATGAACACATTACCAATACACACCCTGCGTCACCGCACCTGTAAGCAAGAAGACAGGTCGTAAGTTCGTGCCTCTCCAGCTACAGTCCTTGACGACTGTCTGCTCTTTAGACACATGCAACTGCATGAACAAGACTGGCATCCTTATGTGCCCAGTATCTTTCCAAACCAGTTGCTCGACTATGCGGTGATCGCAGCTTTAATAGTCCTTTCACACTAACGCGTAATCTAAATCAGATTGTACCTTATGTTCGAAATAGACCTCCTCCGAACGTGTCTTGAGGTACCTTATGTGGATAGTGGACCCGTATCCTAATAATGTACATTTGAAGATCATCTAAAGCACAAGGCATTCTATAATGTATGTTCACAACTCAACACTTCCCCTTGCCTGCATGCTTTATGTGTATCTTCTCAAACCTAGTGAATCACGATGACCAACAAACACGGGCTTAGCAAGTGGCTTGGTCATAATGTCAGCCACATTTCGAGCAGATTCTACATAGATGATATCTACCTGCCCAAGTGCCATAGCTTCCCTAGCATAGTGGAAGCTTACTGCAACATGCTTTGTGAATTTGGAATAAAGGGGGTTCCGTAAATTGGAAATGCATCCTTGGTTGTCACAGAAAATTTTGACTCTCCAAGGTGCAGCTCCAATATCTTCCAAGAAGCCCCTAAGCCAGTTGGCTTCCTTCACAATATGGCCGGCTGCCATAAACTCGGCTTGCACAGTTAGCAACTGAGCTCTGCTTCTTGCTTCCCCAAACCACGGCACTACCATAGACTGATAGAACATAGCCAGTGGTGGAATACCTGTGGTCCAGGTCCCCAGCATAGTCGGCATCAACATAGCCTTCTAGCTCAGGCCCCTTTCCACCCAGAGTAAGAGCTAATTCTCTCGTATCTCTCAAGTACTTCAGCACTCGAATGGCCTCATTCCAGTGTGAGGTAGTGGGTGTCATTCCCTTGACAACACTCCAACAGCCTGAGAAATGTCAGGCCGGGTCGTATTGGCAATATATAGCAACGATCCAATCAACTCACAGTACCTTTGACCAGGTGGCAGTGGGGTACCTGCCCCATGTGATAAACCATCTGAGGACTCGGGTCTGCTGCTAGCCACGAAGTCCTTGGACATGGGGGTATCAACCACACGCCCATCATCAGCAACACCAAACTTTTCCACAAGAGCATCAATCTTGGGAGTGCAACTCATGGAAATAGTGCTCTGAACTCTATTGCGTAGGACCTGACACCCCAGGAAATCATTCACCTCTCCCAAATCATGGATGGTGAAGTCCTTCTTCAACAACTCTTTCCCCCACTCAATCTCTTGAACTGTCAGACTCATGCGCTCCACCATTACAATCTCTCACCTTTCTCAATGCAGGTGGAAGCAGCAGCTCTCTCTCTCTCTCCTGGACTCAGACCTAGGTACACTACTCTGACTTTCCTGAGCTGCGCCTACTGTGTCAGGCTGCACCCCATAAGCATGACTGGTTCCCAGCTCAACTTGACTACGTGCTTCCCCTGCTGCTGGCACTTCTAGCCCACTACTCTTCTCGCTAACATCTTCTCCAAGCATAGCCTCCCCTGTCTCAACCTGCCTCTGCAAATCAGGGAGACCTACCAAGGGTGGCTCACTCACAAGTACCTGGCCTGAGCCAGGGTCATGCATGGGGACCCCTGAGTCCCTCCTAGCCTGGCGCTGTTCATAACGCTGATCCCTTGTGAGGGTGGTTCCTGGGGGAAGTCTATGTTGAGACTTCCCCTGGAACCTGACCCCCTCCTGCATCTTCTGCAGTTTGTCCAGCTGCGAGTGCGTTTTAGCACCCCCCCGAGCTAAATTTTGAAGATGGCCCAGCACTGACCATGACTGCTGTGATGTCTCTGAAGTGGAAGGGGAACCATCCTGGCTGCTGGGGGCTCCAGCCATAGGTCCGACTGAGCTCCTCAGCCTGCTGTGATCCTCTGGAGAGCTGGCAGTGGTAGCAGGAGATCCAGTGGGCTTGCACTCCACCACTGGGTCATCCTCTGCTTCCCAAAAATTCACGGGAATGGCTGTTGGTGAGCTGGGGACATTGGAATTGCCTCCCCTGCCCTGCGAGGACGCTCCTGAGAGCCATTGAGAGGATCCAGGTTGCACCTTAGACATACCCACTCTCTCCCCTCCTCTCAAATGCTCAAGGAATGTAACATCCCTGCTCTGTTTCCATACACCATTGCCTACGTACACTCGATAGGCCTTGGACTGTGGGCAATACCCAGTGAACATGCCTGGAATGGTCTTTGGTCCAAATACAGACCGCTGACCTGGGGGAATGTGAACATGTGCCACACAGCCCCATGTGCGCAAGGAAGCAACATCAGGCTTTACCCCATAGAACATCTCAGTAGGGGTCAGAGGCCTGCCTGTGGTGGGGCCCACGTTGTACAGCAGGGTGGCAGACTCCAGTGCCTCCTTCCACAAGGAAGGGTCTGCTGCAGCGTGCACCAACAAGGTCCTTGTGCGCTCCTTCAGAGTCCGATTCATGCGCTCAGCAAGTCCATTTTGCTGAGGCGTGGATGGAGCTGAGGTCTCCATTTTAGTGCCCTGCTGAGCACAAAATTCTTTGAACTGCTGATTCAGAAATTCTGTCCCTCTGTCAGATCTCACACACTTCACCACTTTCTCATGAAATGTCTGCCAGTACTTCAAGAGCTCAATGAGGGCCTTGGGAATGGCTTCTTTCGACTTCACTGCCAATGAGGCTATCAGATGGGATTTTTCATCAACAACAGTAACCCAAAAACGCTCTCCTGTGATTGCAGCTGGTGAAATGGGACCCACAGTGTCCACATGCACTCTATCTAAAACACTCTCTGCAGGCCTAGAGGAAGCTGGAAAGGGGGGGCGAGAATGTTTCCCTTGTATACATGACTCACACTGGGGAGAACACTCTGAGCATGGAGCAAGGGACACATTGATCCCAGTGACCAGGTCTTCGTTGTCCAACCTTGTCATACTCTTAACCCCAGGATGCCCCAACCTTGCATGCCACAGTAGTCGATCTGTACACACGTGCCCTTTCCTGGCATGATACGAGGCAACATGAGGACTGGACTGTGGCTACGCATCATGCTGGCTCTTGACGGGACACACCCATTCTAAAAAAAACAGCCCTCGCTCTCTGGCTATCTTGCCAGACCAGCCTGCTGGGCCTTTCATGGTCGTGTACCCACCTGCACTGTCAGTGAGGAATGATGCTCCATCCTGAATGGCTCCTGTGACAGAAATCAGATTAGTGTGTGCAGTGGGCACACACTGCACATTATGCAGCCAAAACATCTCTTGTCTGGCATTGACCAGACACACAGACCCAGTTGCAACTATCCCTCCTTTGGCGTCAGAAGTGGCCAAATGAAGAGGGAGGGGTTGGGCATGCAGGACTGGGTTGTGTAGTAAAGACAGATCATTTACAAGGTGCACCGATGCACCACTATCTATCAGCCACGAGGTACTGAAAGCCCCATGAGACGTAGGGGTAAGCACATTCAACGAAACGAACATAGGCTCACCAGCACCTGGAGGAGGTGGTGGTGGGAGATGCCAGCCTGGGAAGAAGGGGAAGATAGTGGACACAGATCCAGGAGCATGTGAGGGTGCCACGGGAGGGCCTCCTCTGGACTGGCCAGCATCCCACCAGCTGGCTTGTTGCTGAGGAGCTCCAGTGCCCCACCACGCAGCTGGGCCCGCACTTGCAGCTTGCATTGTGCCACGTAGAGCTTGCAGCCTCTTCAGTTCCAGGCACTCCCTCCAGAAATGTCCCGTCTCGTTGCAGAAGCGACACGCCAGTTCCTCCTTTGGCCTCCTGCCACGTCCAGACCCTCGCCCCCTGCCTCCAGCGTTGTGAGCTGAAGGGCCATGGGGGCCCTGACCATCAGCAGGTGCTCCAGCTCCCACTCCTGGTGCTGTTCCAGCGCCCGGTGCAGCTCCAGCGCCTTGGGGAGGCCCAGGTATTCCACCCTGAGCTGGCACGGCTGCTGCTGCTGCTGCCATAACTGCTGCAGCTGATGCTGTGACTTGCACTGACTCTGCCAGCGGGATATCCTGGTACTCCAAGTTCTCAATGGCAGTGAGGATCGTCTCCAGCATGTTGTAGGGGTCTGACTTGGCGGAGGTAATTGCCCAAGCGTCGTTCTGCAAGACTGCAGGTAGTCCCTTATACATATACCTGCAGATCTGGCGGTCGCTCAGCTGATGGTTATTGGCCTCCAGGGAGGCGGCAATACTGATGACTCGGTGGCACCATTCTTGCACTGTCTCTCCCTTTACCATGCCCCGTTTGAGCCCCTTGATCCACTTCTCGTTGATTTCCCTGTCCTTCCCTCCAGTGCAGCGGTCTGCCATCCACTGAATGAAGTCAAAAGCGCTCCCCCGATGTTTGACTTCGTCGTGCCACATGGACGGGACAGACTGCAAAATGAAATGTTTTACTGCTGCGTTCTCTGCGGTCTTAGGCATAGCTGTCTCCAGCGCTCCCATTGCTCCTTTTTGCATTGCGCAGGACTCCAGCTCTTCACGCCAGGCCCTGAAATTTGTGCGATCAGCCTTCAGCTGTGTAGACATCTTGGGATTGGAGGAGTTCATCGTGTATGCATACGAGCTCGCTGCAGTGCCTCCAGTGGTCTGTCCTGACTGTCCAGCTCCTGAGGAGGCCGTGCTGCCTCCTGCTGGTGTTGCCATAGTCTCTGTACTGCTGGAATTACTTTCAGAAACCTTGCTTTGGGAACGAGTTTGAGGTCTGGTCATACACTTCACTTGCTCTCACAGCGTTCAGCCTGACATAGCTGGTTTAAGTATACCCTTCCGAAGTACACCACAGCACTTTCAAGTATTCCACCCTTTCGAGGTCTAGCATGTACCCTTAATATGCAAGATATGCAAAATATTCTTCAGCAATTCAATTGCTTGCCCACCCGGACCTACTGACGGTCTCACGACAACGACGACGGGTGATAATCTCAGGTCACTTCACGAAAAAAAAAACTTCCCAAGATATTGAAGACTCTGTCGGTAGGCCTTCTGAGTGAATATCCAGTTGTTCCTTTTTTACTTCTTCTTGCCGTCAGGCGAGTCCGTGGAAAACCCAGTACAGATGCATCCGATGATGCCATGCACTCCTGTCTGCCCTTGGCTCAGCTGGAAGGGAGTGGGCCCATAACCTGTAAAAGGTTATGGGCAGTGGCGTATCCTGTAAGCAAGCAGACAGGTCGTAAGTTCGTGCCTCTCCAGCTACAGTCCTTGACGACTGTCTGCTCTTTAGACACATGCAACTGCATGAACAAGACTGGCATCCTTATGTGCCCAGTATCTTTCCAAACCAGTTCCGTTACATGTTGATCTGTCAATGAGCAACTACACACGGATAAGCTCCTGACGGCTGAAAGCAAGTACCTTCCTATACTCAATCAAGACTCCGTCCCTTAGCTGTTTGGGAGACTTGATTGTCCACTAAGATGGTTCACTTACAAACAAGCAATCAAACATGAACACATTACCAATACACACCCTGCGTCACCGCACCTGTAAGCAAGCAGACAGGTCGTAAGTTCGTGCCTCGCCAGCTACAGTCCTTGACGACTGTCTGCTCTTTAGACACATGCAACTGCATGAACAAGACTAGCATCCTTATGTGCCCAGTATCTTTCCAAACCAGTTGCTCGACTATGCGGTGATCGCAGCTTTAATAGTCCTTTCACTCTAACGCGTAATCTAAATCAGATTGTACCTTATGTTCGAAATAGACCTCCTCCGAACGTGTCTTGAGGTACCTTATGTGGATAGTGGACCCGTATCCTAATAATGTACATTTGAAGATCATCTAAAGCACAAGGCATTCTATAATGTATGTTCACTACTCAACACTGTTGTCGCCTGTTCTTCATGATCTCGTGTTGCGAATTTTATGTCCGGATCTTCTCATGCTGTTTGTCGATGGTTCCTTTCTTTTAGGTTTGCCTGCCGCTCGGGATATGGATAAGCCTGCAGGGCAGCTTGGTACACCAGGTGTGCCTTGGCCTTGACCGCTGTGTTGTCGCCTGTTCTTAAAGATGTCGTGTAGCGAGGAATTTTATGGCCAGTTCTCTCATGCTGTTTCTGGAGCTTTCCTTTCTTGCAGGTGCGCTTGCCGCTGAGGATATGGATAAGCCTTCAGGGCTGCCTCGGACACCAGGTGTGCCGATAGGATGTACCGTGCATGTTGTCGTCTGTTGGTTTCTACGTTTTTCAGTTTCGGACTTTCCTGTGGACGGGGGTTGTGGTCCTTTTACAACCAGGAATTCAATGCGTCTTCCAGTATCCTGCACTGCCCCAACCGGTAGTGCGTCGTTTCTGCTGTCGTTTTCTGCTGTCGTTTTCTACTGTCGTTTGCCCGCTTGTTTCTGTGTTTTGTTACCTGTACCCACTGCTACCCTCTATGCCCATTGTGTGCAGGCCGTTTGGGTTGCGTGTCTTGTCTTCCGGCCAGTCCTGCCAGGGACCTTTGCGGCTCGTGCATCTCGTTAATTCAGGATTTCCCTCTGTTTACGCCTTTGAAGGATTACGGCACTGCTGCCTCTGTCCTGCAACCCACCCTTTCGTCCAGGTAGAGTGTGGAGGATAAACTGTCCTGCAGTCTGAGGCATCTAGTAGGCCAACCTCACTCTTCCTTCTTTTGTATAATATTCCACTTTCACTGCTGTGCAGGGTATCAGACATCGCCCTCCCCAGTTTGGCGGTCAACAAGGAGCAGACAGAGGCGTATGTCATCCCCGTGCCAGCCAGGTTTGTGACTCCTTTTGTCATGCACATCGGGTTCATCTCAATGTTCGTGTTGTCTTCTCCCTCCCCTTGGAATTTCTGTTTTCCCCCACACCTCTTAGTTGTTTATGCAATACCTTATTTTTTTCTCCTTGTGTCCTTGCAGGTTCTGTAGTAAGAAGTCAGTCGCCACTGCTCGCGCCTCCAAGCGCTTGCGTGCTTCCCCTGGCAAGGGCGCGAAGGCTTCGAAAGCACCGTGATTGCCACCCTCGTCCTGCGGGTCTGCCCCCTTCCTCCCCCTTGTGTTTCCCCATAATCTGTGTGGCCTGTATTCTTGTGCTGTGTGTTCGTTGCCCCTGTTTCTGCAGATGCCCAACCCCATGCTGCCCGCACGGTCTGTGCATACTCATGTTTCGCGTGTGTGTGTGTGTGTGTGTGTGTGTGTGTGTGTGTGTGTGTGGGTGTGTGTGTGTGTGTGTGTGTGTGTGTGTGTGTGTGTGTGTGTGTGTGTGTGTGTGTGTGTGTGTGTGTGTGTGTGTGTGTGTGTGTGTGTGTGTGTGTGTGTGTGGGGGGGGGGGTGGGTATGTCTTTCTTACGTGCAACCTCTGCCGCTTCGAAGTCGTATCCTACTCTGTTTCAGACTGGGAAGGGTTGGGATTGCTGGTGGTTGTAGCCTGTACTTTTTACTTTGGTATACGTATTGTATACACTTCTCTTGTCTATTCACGCTTTTTCTTCCTGACCCACTGTTTTTCCACTGCACAGGTTGGGCAACCTTTCCATTTTGCCCACACGCTGTACATGTATCCAAGTTTGTGTGTCTCTGTCTGCACGCGCATGCGTATTCGCGGTCTTCTGTGTGTGTTTGTAAGTCGTATCGTACTCGGTGTGTCAGACTGGGAAGGGTTGGGATTGCTGGTGGTTGTAGCCTGTACTTTTTGCGTCGGTATACGTATTGTATACCCTTCTCTTCTCTATTCACGCTTCTCTTCCTGACCCACTGTTTTTCCACTGCACAGGTTGGGCAACCTTTCTGTTGTAATAGATAATAATATTTAGTGCCTTTCCCTCACAGGAGTAATATTGGCAATTCCGCCAGAGATAATAATACAAGACAAATCGGGCCGAGACGTGACTCAGCACTAGGTTATGTACATTTGAATGTGGATAGCAATAACGCAAGTTACACACACGTTTGTTGCAAGAAGGTAGTGGTGGCTGCGCAGCAAGGCAAGGCACTTGATTGGGACTATCACAGCACTTCGGGTGCTTCACTCACGTTGCCAATCAGTCCTTGATTGACAGTGTCTCTTTCTCTACTTCTCTTCACACAGTAGAGCCGACACTGGTCTAACACCCTCCGTGCTGCCACCACACAGGTAATGTGTGCGGAGTTAGGATAGCTTGTTTGAGACTCTGAATGCTTTTAGTTTATTATGTTAGGTGTATGCGCTTGACTTTCCATTCATCGGACAATGAGACCACCCACAACTGAGTGAGAACAGACTAGGGTAGTTTGAATTCCGTTGTTACGAGAGTGATAGAGTGCATGTTGTAATAGACTTGATTGGGACTATCACAGCACTTCGGGTGCTTCACTCACGTTGCCAATCAGTCCTTGATTGACAGTGTCTCTTTCTCTACTTCTCTTCACACAGTAGAGCCGACACTGGTCTAACACCCTCCGTGCTGCCACCACACAGGAATACGCCAAGCCCATAACCTAACAGGTTATGGGCCCACCACTCTCCCGTTGAGTGTGTGGCTGGCTCAAGAATCGGAGACGAGAAGCTGTATGGCCAAGCGCCGCAGACCGAAGCAGACTGCTCGCAAGACTACCAACGTCAACGTTCCTGCTCGGTTAAGAACCGGTCCACCTTCGTACAACGATAGAATCAGAAACGGAGGACAGCAAGGAGATCGGACTCCTGACGAACGGGCTGCCATTGTAAAAGACTACGTGTTTCATCTGTACGTTGGACGACCTCTCCCCCTGCCAGCGTGGTTTGGTTCAAGATTTCCCACGTATCCAGCATACAAGTTCACTCCTTGGGAACAATCATTCGTTAATTTGGAACCAGGTTTCATCACCAAAGAGAAATTTCGGAGGTATTGTAGTGTAACGAAGTGGCTCAACAGAGAGCAAGAATTTGCTGAGCACACTGCATATTTGGCGGTTGAGTCTGCACTGGCAACTATTCCAGTGAAGGCCTTTCAAGATTTGCTGATCCCTAACATTCGTGACGAGTCTGAGTGGGAAACTGATTCAGACCTTGAAGGCATTGTGGAGTAAGTGGTTTAAGTGTACCTCTGACGCTAGAAACTGACATTCAGTGTGTACACTATGACTTCTAAGAAGAAGAGTCAGTCATCTAGTGGAACCTCTGCGTCTGTGAGTGAGACCACTACCTCAACACCTGTGAGAGAGCCTTGCACTCCCAGCACGTCCAGGGGAGAAGGTGATGAGTTGCCAAAGGTGATTCCTACACTTGTGAAGGTACATATCAAGCTAAAAGAAAAGGGACACAACATTATGATTTGGAAGAATGCGTACCTTGCAGCAAATGAGGCCAAGGGATCACTGCCTGCGGTACTTGAGGACATGCCTGGGACCACGCATGAGCTGCAGCACTGCTGTTGCTGTATGAATCTGTACCCGAAGAGTGGCACGGGGAATTATCTGATTTATCCTCTGCATATGTTGCATATGAATATATCTGTAGGAAGTTCATTGGGGGTTATAATCTCCAAGCCAACATGGACTGGCTGTTGGAGATGAGTCAGGGGATGAAGCACGACGAGACCATTTCCCAATATGTGAGTCGCATGCTGAATCTGAAGGCATGTCTTCAGAGGAATAATCATCCTCTTCTGGATAGCTTTGTAGCTACCCAAATTGTGCAGGGTCTACCTGAAGCAGCCAAGGAGACAGGCAGCCTGTCAACAGCAGCAGGGACCCCACTCAACAAGCTGGCAGACCTGCTGAGGACCACAGCCGTTGCTCTGGGGTTTGATGAGACTGCCCCACGTCAGCCACGAGTTTTGGCTGTACCTCAGGGCAGCAACAGAGTCAGCACCCCTGGAGCATTCAGTGGAGCCAGTCCTTCGCCCTCAACCGGACAGTCTGATACCAGAGGAGTGTGCAAGTATTGCAATAAAAAGGGGCATTACTGGAGGGATTGCCGTAAGCGACACAGAGATGAGGAGACCCAGAGAAACGTTGTGGCAGCAGTGCAGCGGCTGCAGGGTATGTGGAGCCAGGGGCAGCCACTCATGGGAGGTCTTCCTCCACCTGCTGCTCAGATGGCTCACCCTCAGGCGGATGCATTTCCTGCCTGGTTCCAACCGCCTGCTCCTCCTCCTCCCCCACCTGAAGGTAGGCACTATGCAGTGTCCCACAATATCTTGGACCGGACCTTGGGCAAACCCCCTCTGCACTCCTGGCTGGTGGATAGTGGAGCATCAGTCCACCTTGTGAATGATCCAGCCCTTCTGCATAATCCCACTGTTCATTCCAAACCAATTCCATTGCATCTAGCTACATCTGATGCTACTGGGAACATTATTGCCTCTGGATCAGTCTGTGTCTTAAGCCCCCAAGGCATCCCCTTTTGGATTCGCCACGTGCAATGTGTTCCTTCAGCCAGTACAAATATCCTGTCTGTCTCAGCTGCCTTGAGGGATGGTGCAGTATTCCACACAGACAGTGTTGGGGCATTTGTGCATGTCAGTGGTCCAAACAGTTGGAGGGTTTCGGTTGTTGCTGAAACGGGCCTGTACTATATCCATCATTTAGTGGCAGTCAGGGGAAGCAGTCACCCCAAGCTGACTGTCAATGCAGCCAAAACCTCAAAATCCAGCAACACCTCTCACAACTGCTCCAGACGCTACCTGTGGCACAGCAGGATGGGACACCCAGGAGAACCATGGATGCAGCGCCTTGCAAAGGAGGAACTGGTGACTGGAATTGACACTTCCTTCTTTCCTTGTGATAATTGTCCAGTGCACTGTGAGGCATGTATTGAGGGAAAGACAGTCAGACCCTCTTTCGGGACTAGCAGCAGACCTGCCCTTGAACCCCTTGACAGAGTGCACATTGACACAGTGGGTCCCATCACTCCTGCAGCCATCACTGGGGAACGTCTGTGGGTTACAGTGGTGGATGAATCCTCACAGTGGAAAGCTGTCATTCCAGTTAAATCCAAGGACACCATAAGTGCTGCAGTCAGAGACCTGTTGGTATACTGGCAAACCCAAAGGAAAACGACGGTGAAGTGCATCAGATGTGATCGGGGCACAGAATTTATAAATGCCAAGTTCAAGGAGTTCTGTGCATCTCAGGGAACTAAGCTGGAGACCTCAGCCCCCTACACCCCACAGCAAAATGGAGTAGCAGAACGAGCAAACCGCACGCTGAAGGAGAGAACCCGGACTATCCTTGCCTTCGCAGCAGCAAGCCCAACCCTCTGGAAGGAGGCGCTCGAGACAGCTTGTACCCTGCTTAATATGGGCCCTTGTTCAGGCAGGAACCTTACTCCTCTTGAATTATTTTGGGGTTACAAGCCAGATGTGTCACTTCTGCGCACCTGGGGCTGCTTGGCTTATGTCCACATACCAGACGTACAGAGACCTGTATTTGCTCCCAAAACTGCTCCAGGCATGCTCACAGGATATTCTGCATCTTCCAAGGCCTACCGCCTATACATGGGGGGAGGGGTGTGGAGAGAGAGTAGGGATGTTGTATTTGTGGAACACCTCAGGGGAGCCTCCAGAGTTGGCATGAGTGAACTTCCAACCCAATCCCTGGAGTTCCAGTGCCCCAGTCCCTCTGAGAACCATGCTTCCCGTCAGTTCCCTGTGTCAGTTATCTCTCCCAGTCCAAGGTCTGCTGAGGCAGAGACTCAGGAAGCAGAATGTGAGGCAGAACCAGCTCCTAATCTTCAGCAGACCACTGTTCCAGACGGCCAAGGACCCCCTGAGAAGGCTGAGCCCGAGCCTGATCATCGAAGAGAGGGAGTCCCGCAGAACATCCAACAGACCACTGAAGCAGCATTGGAGCTGGCTCGTGGCACTATTCCTGATGACGAACTACAGCAACAAATGCTGCGAGCCCAGGAGTTGCTGAGGCCTGCCGCACTGAAGAATTCGAATTTACCTTCGGGTGGTTTAACCCGGGCTCAAAGGCTTGAGCAACGCAATCAAACAAAGGAACTCCTGCTGTCACAGGAGGTGGGAGAGTGCAAGGGAGAAGAGGGGATTACTGAAAGTGACACACTGTCACTGGGACCAGGGGAAGTGCAGGCAGAGGGACTTCACCATGAGAGACCTGTTCTGAATGTTAGTGCTGTGAGAGGAGCAGCCTCAAACTCGGCTGAAAATGGTCCCGGGGAGCTGAGTTGCATGGAAGGGTCCTGCCCAGTGAATGAGATGTTTGTAAGGGATGAATCTGATTTGAGAGAGACTGGCTCCCTTCTCCTGCCACGTGAACAGGGGAGGGAAAGTGGTGACAGCCACAGACCTGAGAAGTGCATCTCTAACTTCTCAGGAAAAGTCAGTAATGCATGTGAGAGCAGTACTGGGACAGCCTCCCAGTACCCATGTAAGAGACATGATGAGGAGGTGAATCAGCTGCACAGACAATGTGAGAGTGTGCCAAATTACCAGTGCAAGCTGAGAGGTACATGTGCATGGGAGGATCCTGTGAGGGACGAGAGGTCACATCCTGAAGTGACAAAGTGTGAGAGTTCCGGACTCTCCCAATATGAGGATGAGGGGAAGCTCAGCACTGAACAGTGCTCCTCCTCAACTGCCTGTGAGAGACCCTTGGAGCCAGAGCCCCAAGTGACATGTAAGAGTGTGAATGTGGAGGTGAACCAGAAGCCCAGACAGTGTGGAAAGTATCCTGATTACAAAGGCTTCTTGGGAGGTACCTGTGCTTAGGAAGATGATGGGAGTGTGAGGAGCTCTAAGCTGAGCAGTGCACAGTGTGAATCCTCCAGAGAGAGAAGAATGAGAGAGAACCCAGACACTGCTGAGAGAATTGCTAGCTGTAGTGCGGCGAGTGTCAGTGGAAGAGTAGTGGGTTCAGATGTTGCAAGTGACAAGTCTCCAAAGAGTTTGGAAAATGAGGGGAAGCACACTGGTGTAAGATTTGGCAAGATTCATGTTCCCTCTAATTTAAGAGAGGCTCAGATGTCCCCACAGTGGGAATATTGGAAGGCAGCCATGCAAGAAGAACAGAATTCACTTGATACCCATGAGGTTATGGAGTATGTTCCAAGACCTCATGGTCATAAAGTAATTCCTATGCATTGGATCTTCTCAGTGAAGATGGATGCTCATGGAAATGTGGTGAGATTTAAGGCTAGATTAGTAGCACAAGGATGCAGGCAAATCCCTGGAGTAGATGTCATGGAGGTATTTGCTCCAACCAGCAGCTATGGGGCCAGGAGAGCATTACTGGCAGTTGCTGCCAGGGAGGGGCTTGAAATTCATCAGGTAGATGTCAAGACTGCCTTCCTCAATGGAGAGTTGGAGGAGGAAGTGTACGTCACACAACCTCCAGGCTTTGAGAATGGTGATCGCAATACTGTGTGTCGCTTGAAGAAGGCCCTGTATGGCCTGAAGCAAGCTCCTCGTGCTTGGCATAAAACCCTGAATGAGAAGCTGGAAATCATGGGATATGAGGTGTGTATGAGTGATGCTGGTGTGTATGTGAAATGCTCCGAGGATGGTGGTAAATCCTATGTGCAGATATATGTTGATGATCTCCTGATTGTGTCCAAGGGAATGTCAGAGGTTGAGAGAGTAAAAGGACTTCTCAAGAAGGAATTCACCATTCATGATTTGGGAGAGGTGAAAGACTTCTTGGGATGTCAGGTAACAAGAGATAGAGAAAAGGGGCTAATCTCCTTGAGCTGCATTCCCAAAATAGATGCACTCGTGGAGAAGTTTGGCTTAGATCTTGAGTCAGTTGGGCCAGACACCCCAATGACGAAAGATTTTGTGATGTCTCAGATGCCAGCTCCCAAGGATGGGAGTAATAGTATTGGTGCTGGGAGTCTCCTTCCTCCCGGGCATCGTTATTGCGAGCTCGTAGGATCCCTACTGTATATAGCAAACACAACTCGTCCTGATATAGCTCAGGCTGTAGGAGTGTTGTCTCGGTATCGTATGTCCCCCACCACAGCACACTGGAATGAGGCAGTCCGTGTGCTTAAATATCTCAAGGGAACCCGAGACCTGGTTCTTATCCTTGGTGGAAAAGAAACAGAGTTGGAGGGATATGTTGATGCAGATTATGGGGGTGATCAAGACCACCGGTTTTCCACCACTGGTTTTGTCCTTACTGTATTTGGAGGTGCTGTGGTGTGGGGGAGCAAGAAGCAATCTGCGGTAGCCACATCAACAGTAGAAGCTGAGTTCATGGCAGCAAGTGCTGTAGTGAAGGAGGCTAACTGGTTGAGAGGATTCCTGGAGGAAATTGGAGTATTGCCTTGGATAGTGAAAATCCATTGTGATAACCAAGGGTGCATCAATCACCTGAGGAATCCTGTGTATTCAAAACACACCAAACACATTGCAATCAGCTGTCATTTTGCACGTGAAGCAATTGCAAAGGGGCAGGTTGACTTTAAATATGTTCAATCTGCTAGAAACATAGCTGACATCTTTACCAAGCCACTGGTTAAGTTGGTGTTTCAGGGTCATCGTAACTCACTGGGACTTGCTAAGTTTCTGTGAGGAAAAGGCAAGGGGAAGTGTTGTAATAGATAATAATATTTAGTGCCTTTCCCTCACAGGAGTAATATTGGCAATTCCGCCAGAGATAATAATACAAGACAAATCGGGCCGAGACGTGACTCAGCACTAGGTTATGTACATTTGAATGTGGATAGCAATAACGCAAGTTACACACACGTTTGTTGCAAGAAGGTAGTGGTGGCTGCGCAGCAAGGCAAGGCACTTGATTGGGACTATCACAGCACTTCGGGTGCTTCACTCACGTTGCCAATCAGTCCTTGATTGACAGTGTCTCTTTCTCTACTTCTCTTCACACAGTAGAGCCGACACTGGTCTAACACCCTCCGTGCTGCCACCACACAGGAATACGCCAAGCCCATAACCTAACACTTTCCATTTTGCCCACACGCTGTACATTATCCAAGTTTGTATGTCTCTGTCTGCACGCGCATGCGTGTTCGCGGCCTTATGTGTGTGTTTGTAAGTCGTATCGTACTCGGTGTGTCAGACTGGGAAGGGTGGGGATTGCTGGTGGTTGTATCCTATATTTTTTTCTGTGGTATACACTTCTCTTCTCTATTCACGCCTTTTCTTCCTGACCCACTGTTTATCCACTGCATAGGTTGGGCAACTGCATCGTCGACGCCACCGGTTCTGCTGCCGCACTTATTTTCTACCACTGTGCCGGTTGCGCCTTCTGTCCTGCCATCCTTTCTGCTGCCAACCATGACCGGGCCTTCTTTTCCACCCATTTCTGCACCGCTGCAGAGTGTTCCGTCCGGCTGTATTCCCCACCTCCCTGTTCTTGGCACGTCCGCAGGGTCTTTCGCTCCAGTGTTGCCTCCTATCCAGCTGTCCTTGCCCCCCGCAATCCCCATCACGTCGGCCCCGTTTGTTGCCCCGTTCCATGCACCCCACTGGTTTCCGCCAACAACATGGTCAATGGACCAAATGTTAGACTACCTTCTGGTGCAGCAGGGCTTGCCACCTCGGCAGCCCTTGCCGCCCATCCCGTGCGGTCCATCCCCTCCTCCTCTCAGCCCCATTCGTGCTGCATCCCAGACATCAGCCCCTTCAAGGGTGCCCAGTGCCACACGCTCTGTGCAACCTCATGCGAGAAGCCCCCCATCCCTTGTACACCTTACTTCCCCGCCTGCTCCGCCATGCCCGCCCCCCGTCTCCCGTCCTTCGCGGGGCCGTGGCAGAGGCGGCGGACTTTCGGGTCGTGCCCCTGCACCACTTCGGCAGCGCCAACCACGGCTTAACCCCCCCCCCCCCCCTTGCCCTATCACACCCCATCCCTGCACCGGACGGTACCCCGCCACCACCCGCTGTCCCTTCCCCAACGGCCACCACTCCTCCCGCTGCACCTGCCCGAGGTTGCCGTACTCAAATAGTCCACCATGGCCCCTCCTTCTGTGTCCAGTACTTCAGCCTCACCATAACCTCCCGACACAACGCCATTCCCACCGCCTGGCTTCCCCTTTTGCAGACTTGGGCACAATCCCGTACCGAAAAAGCCTTGTTTGCCCTAGAATTTGGGGAAAAGAACAACCACCCCCATATCCAAGGCACGTTTGCTGCACCTTGGAACCCATCCCCTGCGGGCCTTGATGCCCTCCGCAAATCCCTGCGATCAGCTTGTGGCATGCAAACCGGCGAAGGTGTCGTAATAAATGCTAAGGTCTTTGAAACTACGCAGACCTTCCCAAAAATGTTGGGCTATTGCATGAAGGACCGCGGCAAGCCGCACTTTCAATATTCTCAGCATAATGTTTCCCCTGCTGAACTGGAGGAGGGCATTGCTTCCTACAGCCTTGTCCGTGACTTCTTCTCCGGCCGCCAGGAAATCAACCGTAAAAAATTATACAGATTTTGCCACAATTTTCATCGCCACAATTTACATCCCCTTCCAGCCAAGGAGGTCTCCCTGGACTGTGTCCTTCGCTTCATGCTGTTGTCCCGGGAATATTACCCATCGCCTAATTGGATCATTAGTGGCACTGGCCGTGGTCTCAGCTATCAACGGGCCCAGAGCTTATGGGAACTGTTATGTGATCCGGATGCAGATATACCCCTGGATGTTGTCCAAGACATCTTCTTTGAAAATCCTCGTGGTGGAATTAAGTCCCTGCAGACCAAGGACCCCCATGGCTTCTGCACCATGCCCCTGCGCGAAGCTCAGGACCTCGCCCGTGGCGCCCGGGATGACATCGGCAACATTCCTATCTTTCTTGCAAACCTTGTCAATCGTCGCATAGCTGAGACTGCGGATCGCGAGCGCCAAGCCCGCACAGCTACTGACCCTGAAGCCAATCCTTCCCCTACCCCGGATTTACGCTCCCCCAGTCCCACAGAATCTGAGAAAGAACGAGCTTTCTGTTCTTTGGAAGCTCGGGCGGAACGTCGCGCACGTTGGGCAGGTCTGACAGCTGCTGCACAGTCACGACCCTCCCTTGAACCTCACACGTCCCGCCCCTTGCACCCAAGCCCGACTCCTGTGCAATTCCCACTTCCCCGAGGCCACCATCGTTTCC
This sequence comes from Botryococcus braunii, assembly GCA_002005505.1. Taxonomy (NCBI): domain Eukaryota; kingdom Viridiplantae; phylum Chlorophyta; class Trebouxiophyceae; genus Botryococcus; species Botryococcus braunii. The sequence continues at coordinate 241,157 of KV908490.1, read as the reverse complement.
AACCACGCCGCCCACGTGCCCATTCCCGTTCAACGGACCCATCACCGTCCCCGCCACGCTCGTCGATGCTTGTGTACCCCACGGTTCATTTCCCAGCTGCTCCCCCCCGCCGGCTGCGACGACCTCGTTCTGCTTCTGCAGGATCAGAGATCCGTCCTACACCATACAGCCCCTTGCCTGTGCGACCGCATCGGCCCCACCTTGACGATCTGCAGGACTGTGCACCTGTGTCCTCCTACCCTGGAGCAATTCAAGTTTAACTTGCCAAATCTCTGGCGTTCGTTGTCATTCAATATTCCGCTCGGCGTCGACAATACATACTCTGAAATGCAATTTCGTTGCTCCATTTCCAAGCGTGGGGGAATCCGTTGGTTCCGCGGGGCGGGCGTACCCCTTGAGGCTTTTCGTTTAACCCCTACGTTTATCGTTGCTACGCGACACTTGTCGTGGAGGACATTTGAAGGTTTGTCATGATCAAGGGCTGTGTGACTTACCTATAGATGTTGGAAGACACACCCACATCCCCCGTTAACTGCGTTTATGTGACGTGTGTGGCATATGCATAGCGGTGGGGGATGCATCATCTCAGATAGCATGGCGCTGGGGGATGCATCATATTTTTATGCATTCCGGGCCCGTCGAGGATGTCAACAGTGCTGACTTGGCCGATCTGTATTATACAGTTCTTAGTACTCTTATCCATTGTATACCATATTTACTATTCCAACTAGGTTTTCACGTTCCGTTGGTTTATCTGTCTACATCTCATCATGCCCTCTGGGCTTGATGCAATTCTTTCTGCAGACTTAGGCGAGTTTTCCTTGGACACTGGACTTGTCAGGATGCGGGCCTTTCATCCTCGAGATTTGGGGTGTCCGTGTCTTCCCGCGTCCGACGCCGTGTCGCGCTGTAATTAACCTACCCCCCCCCCCCCTGGGGGGGTAGGTTGACGTTGCCACTCTACCCCCTAGAAGAGTTAAGGATTCCGCTGGGCAGGCCCATAATTCTCACCTGGTGTCGCGCCACAACGCAAACTTTTTTCAGTGGAAAACTGTCGGTTTCCGCAGGGCAGTCGACAAACTAATAACTAAGAAAATGGCAAAACAGACATTTTGGGGGTAGCCGGAATGTGGGCTGTTTTGTGGTAGCCGATCGTGCAGCCATGAGATCCGGGTGAATTTGTAGGTTTTCCTGCACTGGCGCTGCGGATCTCCGGCAAAATGCCGGACGGTGGCCTCCAGCATTGCGTTTTTCGAATTTTCCGTGTGTGACCGTGTTATGTGTGGAAATGTGCACGGTCTGTGGGTGGGGACCGTGAGTCGCCCCCAATATCTGGTGGTCCGTACACTCTCCTGAGCGCAGATGTCTGGAATGTTCGGCATTCTGGTGGTGGTGGCCTGAAATTTCGGTCCTGAATGTTCCACTGAATGTTAAAGATCGCACATTTCGGAGGCTTCGCCGGCACATGCTGTACTTCGTGGGTGTGTGTGGATGCACATGGCCTGATTTTGCTCACTCTAAGGGGATTGTGGCCCTGAATGATTGGAGTATCCAGTACATTGCAGGCTTTCTCTTATCCAAAAAGATTCGCTGTGGTCCAGGATCTGTTTTCCTAGTACATTCCATCGATTTGAAGCCACTTACGAGAGAGACGTTCGTGCGGACGGTATGCGTTGCATAGCCCCAAACACAACGAAACCCGCGATTCTTGTGCGATGGGAAAGCTGGTGAGGATGCGTTTTGACAGTTTGGTAATTGAAATCTAAAAAACGCCGCGCGGACCACGAGTTAGACCACGAGTTGGGCGCACGACTCCGATGGACCTTCCGTACGAGTATGACTTCGGCAACAATGTCGTATGGCCATTCGACTGTTACGTCCTAGGCCATGCATTTAACGATTTTCCCTTCCATGTGGACGGTTGGCGATGCTCTGCTACGATGCTCTGTTCGTCAGTCTGTTTAAGGTTTAAGGTACGTTCGTCCGTGTCGGGTGATGCTTGCAGATTCTATTGTGCCTGGGTCACGATATACCAGAACTTACACGTGCGAAGTTGGCATTGTGAAACGTTGTAATGGCTCTAAAATTGAGATTGTTAAATATTCGCCATATTGGATTTGGCAAGGCAATCCACCGTGATCGACCCCACTTCATGGATAATTAAAGTTTCTCCTGTGGAAGACAGATTATAAATCATGGACTGACTGAAGAAACTCTGTGCAGTGTGAGATAAGAAATCGATTTGCGGGACGACATGATGGCAACGACTCTTGATGTCACAACCTCCGGTGCCTGCGTCACGGTATAACTAGAACCTACATTTGCGAAGTTTGGCATTGTGAACGTTGTAGTAGCCCTGGAATTGATATTGTTGAAGAGTCGCCATATTGGAATTCGGAAAGCAAGCCACTGTGATCGACCGTCCTTCATGGGAGTCAATATCCTCATCTATAAATTGGTGGGCTTTGTGTACGTGGCAGTCAGCACTGCTGTCTGTTTT
>KV908490.1:208657-233657 GCA_002005505.1 Botryococcus braunii | reverse complement strand
ATGCTTCAGAAAGAATGGGCTGTTCAGTTGTTTATTATTACTATTATTATTATTATTATTTTTAACAGATCTGCCACATTCTCGTCAGTTTTCACATATTCCGGCAATATTTGACCCCATACTACTTTCTCCCAAGCCTGATGATAGCACACACTTATGTGCTTGGTATATTTCGACAATGCATGATTCGCAGCAATGTACTGGGCTTCGACCGTCGATGTCCCAACCAACTGCTGTTACTTGCTTCACCAAAAAGCTGCTCCTCCATTTAACATGAACACAAATCCCAACGTGGATTTTCTTGTGTCCATGTCTCCCGCAAAATCAGAATCAACCCACCCCTCCAGGGTTTGCTTCCCCATTTCTTTGCTTCCCCGGACAGCATACTCACCCCAGTTGTGAATTCCAAAAAACACACGCACTAACAGCAGTAGTTTCTAAACTCAAGGCCTATCGTGGTGAACACCACTAATGCACATGGAACGTGCTGTCCCTCTTTCTCTTCAATGAAGGGCAACACCACTCTTACCGTTACCGTTACCCACTACCAACACGACCAACACTTTAACGTGAAGCGCCAATCAGTACTTATATATTTTTTTTTCACTCAATAATTCCTCAACCATTCAAAACATCAATTGTCCCGAGTCCTTAATGGCCCATCGACCGAACAATCACAACTTCTGAACTCAGACAACAACACTCCTTAAATCCAGACCGAGTGAAACACTAAACTCACCAAAGTTGGTTCATTCACACCTGATCAGGGCCTCATGAGGGCCTTCACTCATGACTAGTATGGTGTATCCTCAGCTTGGACTACGCGACAAACGTAATATGCCCAGAGCACAGGCACAATAGCCTCACCTCAGTTCACAAAACTTGAATATCCAGAAGTGCGGGACTACAAATCATCCGTCCCCAACCAACACTTCTACTTTCAATCTGCTATTTAATGTTCAGGTACAATCCAGTACCTCCAAACAACATACATATCATGCAGCAAATTGCACGGAACTTAAACTCCTGAGTTCTACCATTGTACTCATTTAACAAAGTAGAGAGCTCAAGCGTCGATAACAAGCGCATCCAAATGCCTCCCCTCAAACCCTGGGTAGAAGCACGGCACAAAATAGTGACCAAATGTTCAAGGGTCAAAACACAAATGATCCTCAGCAAGGTCTCAGCCAATAACTGTGGCTTAGATAAATCATGAAGTTAAAACAGCCAGGAGATCCGAAGCACGAATCGTCCGGAGTATCGAACCGTACCCCGATCGACAAAATTCACAATTCGACACGGAGTTTCAATCCTGAAGGCGCGTAATAACCACTCGAACTCACTCGAGTCGAACCGTAAAACCAGACATCGACGCGAAGTCTCTCTCACTAACGTGTGAGAACTAGACCTAACACGTTTTCTATGCAGTGAGGGCTGCAAGGCCTCCCTGTGCTTCCCAGGACCAGGGAAAACACTCAGTTCACACCAAATTGTCTAAGCAAATTCTAAAATTATCTCAAATACAATGCCACACTAAAAGACCACTTTCCAAGTGTACCTAGTGGCAAACTTGCACGTTGCGCACCAGCGCAACGACGTCTGAAAAACACTTAACCAGCCACAGCCCCTTTCAGTTTTAACCAAAATCTTAACAACTCTACAGAAGACTGTAGAGTTAAGTTGACTACATTGGAGGAAAATTACAGCCCTTAACAATGGGCAGTATCTCCTCAACTAGATGTCACCTCAAAAGGTTGTCTGTCACACACAAGAGTATCCCAACCATCACACATCATGACCCATCCCTACCTCAATTGGATTATTGAGGTAGGGTTTTCATGTTAGAAAATTGTCACAGGAAGCAAAGAAGTGACCAGCCTCTCATCAGAATGGTCCCCTTGCACCAATATTCCAAAATAATACTCACCATTAAGGCACGAACTGCTCACAACAAGAACAGATGCCCCCCTTTACAAATGCACACATAGACATAAGCATGACCTGGCAATCCAACCATAGGAAAAAAACTTTAGATCATGGTGCTTCGAACCATACACACAACCACATCCCTCATGACATATGAGTTGATCTTAACATGCTGTATCCAGATAGTTTTGAGCAAGTACACAAGCCTCTTGAGTCCTTCACCTGACTCTCCTGATCAGCTACTTGCCCAAACACTTAAACCAACAGCTAGAACATCTCAATCCTTTGGTTTCTTGGATTCCCAATTATAAAATCTAGAAATGAAAAAAAATGCCATTCCATAAAAGAATACATCAAGCAATCTTGGCAACATTGCTCCTTTGTTAAATTGGAAAGCACCTTCGTTGTTGCAGCCCATCAATGCTTCAAAATCCAAGCACTCCAAGATGTATCTTGATGTAATCTTTTGGAAAATACAACACCATTGTCACACTAACCAAGTTTATCATCAATTGCAGATCTCACCCTTTGTGACCCACAACCTAATACACTACTACTTCTCACTTCTTCCCCAGTCATTACCAAAATCAACTTGACATCCTCATTACTTCCAAACTGATGGTGTAACACTTGATGGCACTCACATCTCAATTCTTGAGCTCCAGAAACACTTCTTAGCATCTCCACAAAATCTCCTCCCTCCTCCGGATAGAAATCTGGGTCACGATCTCCCATACGTTTGAGCAATGATAACTTGAAAAACACTCATTTCCATAAGTTCCGCGCTAACCACTCAGATTACTTCTTCCATGAGTCTGAGCTTAAGGTTTGAAGACAATTGTCATTACCTTATGCCATCATGTTAAATCATCAAGAAGTTGGTGCAGAACCAGACTTCCCTACCAAAACGCGTGTGCGCATGCGATCAAATTTATCGTTGCGCAACGATAACTTTGAAACTTCTCATGACTCAATTTTGCATCAGCTTCGGTCCAAATACTCCCACAATTGGCAAGCATACTCAGCTCACACATTTTTGGGATTCTAGTTGCTGCCATGCAAGTTTCATCTTTACTCAAGCATAGATCCTTATGTTGATCTACAAGCCCCTTTGGTGATTAAGATTTGCATGTGCAGCACCCTCTTACAACACACACATACACATGAATGTGCAAAAAGACAATCCACACTAACTCTTGTCCCAATTCGATATCATGTAGACCAGTCTTGTCAAACATGCCAATGCACATACACAACATGCACATAAGCACTTCTTCAATACCAAGCCCAGACCCTTGCTTAGAGCCCCCCCCACTTTTACTTTTCTTGGTCGAGGCTCAAATCCTAAAATTAATAGGACAAACCTACAGAAGAAAACTGTAGACCGCCCGAGAGGATGTGCCCCGGATGAATCCTCATCAAGAGGCCAACTCCAGCTACAAAAGCAGAAGTTGCTTGAGGCACTTAATCAGCCCACCAGCCATCCTCTTCCCCTGCATCCTCAATCAATGCAACTCAAAGTTAGTTTCATGCCAACATTTACTCATGCCAGCTCTAGAAGACCAGTCATGTTCTCTTCACTCACATTGTATCACAATGCCAGACTAACTCACCATTTAACTGATTACATACACCAGGGGTTTTGAACCCTAGGGCCAGGCCTGGTATTCATTCATCAATCAGCAAAATACCAATAAATCCAGTTATCCCATACCTTGGATGATTATGATAGTTTCAATATCCTTGCAAGGAGCCACTCATTACTCTTGTATGCAATCTCCCACCATCCAAATCTTCCCACAATCAGCAAATCACCCTTCTGAAGCACATCTGGACCATGCACCATGTACCATGATGTAATCATAGGTGATCACCCCGGCTGAAACTCCACATCAACACCCCTCAATGGTGTCAAATGCAACTGAAATAGCGCTCTCTCGCGCCAACCAATATTTTCACCACGACTATTCCCGAAGCAAGCATACAAAAAACATTCCCATCTTTCAAATGACACATCACTTGGCTCAGCCACATCTGTCGAGAAGGTGCATTCCCATTGGCAAATGCACAAGCCTTTGAGATGAAAGCCGTATCCGATGTTGTATGATGGGACCACTTGTTGATGTAGCTTCATCTTGTCGTCTCAAGACTCCGAGCCCGCTCGCTTGTTTCGCAGCTGCTCAACTTAGAGTGAATGGTTCCTGGCACTTGCGATGTTGTCCTCTCTCAGAGAGGTGGGCCCATTAACCTATTGTTGTGTAGAAGAGCAGAATAGAGGAAACGTCGCACGCCAGTTCCGTCCACGGAACGTTCTGTATCCCAGTGATTCACTCAATCACTGAACTCTTGGTTACAATCCAGTAACCACTTGTGTTTCCAGGTGTATCTATGCCACCTGTTCGCAATCGTAAGTATCTGTCACTTACTCAAGCACTCACATCAGTTACGACGCCATCCTCGCAACTGACCACCGCTGCCCACCCGTGTACATACTACACTTATGCAGCTCGCACTGTCTCAACAGACAGAAAACAACAACCTCCGATATTCTCTCACGCAGCCCACATGCACAAGCATAGCATGATATCAGTGAGAGCAATACTCCGGCAGGTCTCAGACAGGTCCTTCAGCGATTCCCACTGAATAGGACTCCAGGCAACTTCGATAGAAAGCTCCAACTGTCTCCTTTTACATGGTGTTGTTTATTACCTGTTCGCAATCGTAAGTATCTGTCACTTACTCAAGCACTCACATCAGTTACGACGCCATCCTCGCAACTGACCACCTGTACGAGTCACGTACATTGCTCTCTATCAGTATCATACTTACACCAGTAACTAAACAACACAATGGCTTCCATCAATGTACAAGTTTTTATCCGGAGGTGTTCTTACCGCTGCCCACCCGTGTACATACTACACTTATGCAGCTCGCACTGTCTCAACAGACAGAAAACAACAACCTCCTGCACAGTACTGAATGTTATGCAGTCTTTTCAACTAAATGGCACTCATTAACACTTATGAACTATCATTTACTAAACGCAACCGATGCTCTAACCGGGCCTTACCGATATTCTCTCACGCAGCCCACATGCACAAGCATAGCATGATATCAGTGAGAGCAATACTCCGGCAGGTCTCAGACAGGTCCTTCAGCGATTCCCACTGAATAGGACTCCAGGCAACTTCGATAGAAAGCTCCAACTGTCTGAGGAACGAACTGCCGATCTGCCCCTCCTAACTTGATCGCGCGTTACGCACAATCACAGGTCACCGCAGAAATGTGTACTTTATCACCACACCCTAACTGTGTGAGGTACACTTGTCACACCCACGAAGTACGGACTTATGCTATATCTGTACACCTGTCCTACACGTGTACACGCTCGATGGGATCTCTATCATAGTTCCTTGAACTTCATTGACTGAGACCTGTACTTGCATGATGGGCTATGAACCTCTACCTCCCATGGAGGGCACTCTCTCCAGGTCTTCTAATACATATATGCATTACGAGTGTTATATAACAGCAACTTTTGTGTCCTGGTGCATGCGTTTTCTAAAGCACATCTAATGTTTGTTCAAGCTTGTCAAGTGACGTGCCTAAAACCACAAAGTGTACTTGAGAGAGCAGACGTACTCACGTACATACGTGATCCTGTACATCCGGATACGTACCTTATCCTCTCTCAAACACAACAGAAAGGAAGAGAAGTTCCGAAGGGTGGCCCCAGGAGGAGATTGCTCTGCGGTGGGTTTGGGGTTGAAGTTTCGAGGGGAGGGCCGTGGGTGCACGGGGGGTAGGTTACGTCCCACCCCGGGGGACCCTATGTTTTTCGCTTTCCTCGGAATTCCTCCGTCGCTCCAGTTTGTCGCCGAAGGCTGCGACTCCTCCGGAGGAGGAGGAGCAGTTTGTCGCCGAAGGCTGCGACTCCTCCGGAGGAGGAGGAGCAGCCGGAGGCGACAAACTCTCCACGAGCCGGAGGCGAGTTCATTTTGTCGGCTCGAGGCGGCTCGAAAGAGCCGTGCAGTGTACCTTCTCGCACGTGGACGCCGGATAGTCCACGAGGCCAGCCTATGGGGCTCTCCCAGATTAGCCATTTCCTCGCCTCCGCCTGAGACGGCTCCAAAGACGAAGCTCGCCGCCCGCGTCCTGCCCCGTGTCCTGTGCCGTGGTTTTTGTGGTATTGGAATGTCCAGCCCCGCGTCCTGCCTCGTGTCCTGTGCCGTGTGATTGCCTTTGGGCGCCGGCCCATTTCTTTGCGCATTTCCGGATGCCTCGCTGACGTGCAGTGTACCTCCTCGCACGTGGACGCCGGATAGTCCACGAGGCCAGCCTAGGGGGCTCTCCCAGATTAGCACGTCCTTCACTGCTTGCGACTGGCCCGTCGTTTTTCTACTCTGCCGCACTCTCAGGTTTCGTTCGTAATCTGACTTTCTTTAAATCCTCACTACAGTGATAGGCTTACCCCGTCATTGTTTTTCAGTATGTGTGTCGGAGGCGAGATCCCCCGCATCGCCGCTCGCATCCTAGACGCGCACGCCTGCTTTCGATGTCATGTGCCTAGGTTTCTACCTCACTTCTGTATCTTCCGATGCTCGGTGTCGATCCCAACATCGCATGTCTGCTTCTACTTTTGTCTCCTGCCGGATCCGCATCCTCGCCACACGTCTCTCTGCCTCCCTGGCTAGGCATCCACGCATCGAACCCAGGGTATGTCTATCTTCTTTTAAATTGTGCTCGTTGCCACCGATTCTCTGCTTATTTCTGCCGTCGCCCCATTTTTCCACCGAGGTCTTAGGGGCATCGCGGCATCGCAACGCTTTCTCCTCTTTCGGGCCAAACCTTTACCTTCGGTCCATGCCACTCGTGTTTCCATTCTGAAATTTCATTCCACAGTCTGCCTTTCCTCTTCTTTGCCCCTGTCTCCCACATTTTCTGCTCTTCACCCGACTCCCATCCTCGCTTGCCCTTCCCCTTCTACCCGTAAACCTCTTTGCTCGACCTTTATGAAATGCACATACGGGGACGGCCTTTCTCTCGCTGGCGTCTTCATGTTCAGGTCTGGAGGGGTGGGGCCCCTGCTTCTTTCCTCCACAATTTCTGGAGGGAGGGAGAGAGAGAGAGAGAGAGAGAGAGAGAGAGAGAGAGAGAGAGAGAGAGAGAGAGAGAGAGAGAGAGAGAGAGAGAGAGAGAGAGAGAGAGAGAGAGAGAGAGAGGGAGGGAGGGAGGGAGGGAGGGGGGAGAGGGGGGGAGAGGGAGGGAGAGAGGGATAGAGAACATCTGGTAGTGTGAAAACTGAGTCGCAGCGCGAACTCAGAAAGATATGACCCCAAACTATTAGGCTGCAGGTATTTAGAAATTGTGATTTGCAGATAGAAAAAATCTTAAAGTTTAAACACCAAGATAAACAGTGTTGATTGGACAAAAGTTGTTCTTGTGGATACTGAGGTGTACTGATATCACCCCAACTGTGTGGCTGCCCTAACACCCACCAACAAGTGGGGGAGGGTGATGGGGTGAGGGACAAGGGGAGGGAGGGAGGGGGGGAGGGAGAGAGGGAGAGGGAGAGGGAGAGGGAGAGGGAGGGGGGGGGGGGGGGGGGGGGGGAGAGAGGGAGAGGAGAGAGAGAGAGGAGAGGAGAGAGAGGAGAGGAGAGAGAGAGGAGAGAGAGAGAGAGAGAGAGAGAGAGAGAGAGAGAGAGAGAGAGAGAGAGGGGGGGGGGGGGAGAACATTTGATAGTGTGAAAGATATGCCCCAAACTATTAGGCTGCAGGTATTTAGAAATTGTGATTTGAAGATAGAAAAACCGAGATCAGCAGTAGTAGATTGGGCAAAATTTGTTCTTGTGGATACTGACGTGTACTGATTTCAGCCCGACTGTGTGGCTCCCCTAACACCCACCAAGAGGAGAGAGAGAGAGAGAGAGAGAGAGAGAGAGAGAGAGAGAGAGAGAGAGAGAGAGAGAGAGAGAGAGAGAGAGAGAGAGAGAGAGAGAGAGGAGAGAGAGAGAGAGGAGAGAGGTTTTGTTAAGGATGTTTTTTAAGGATTTTTTTGGGCAGAATGTGGGTTTTTTTTTTGGGGGGGGTGATTTTCAGGAGGGGGCTTTTTAGGGCGTGCGATTTTTGATGGAGATGGGTTTTCCATTGGTGGAGTGTGGGTGTATTTCAAGGCCTCTGCCTTATGCGCATTTTTTCCGCCGCTGCTCGGTCTGTTGCACTGCTTAGAATTTCTGGGTTCTCACCTCTGGACATGCACCTTCGGACTCAGGCGTTTTATCCTTGGACACAGGCGTCCTCGTCCGGATTCCGCCCTTTCATTCTGTCGAACTGCACCGGACTTGTCAGGATTCGGGCCTTTCATTCTCGAGATTCAGTGTTTCCGTGTCTTCCCGCGTCCGACGCCGTGTCGCGCTGTAATTCTCGCTATCGTCGGAATTCCTCCGTCGCTCCAGGTTTGTCGCCGAAGGCTGCGACTCCTCCGGAGGAGGAGGAGCAGCCGGAGGCGAGTTTGTCGCCGAAGGCTGCGACTCCTCCGGAGGAGGAGGAGCAGCCGGAGGCGACAAACTCTCCACGAGCCGGAGGCGAGTTCATTTTGTCGGCTCGAGGCGGCTCGAAAGGGCCGTGCAGTGTACCTTCTCGCACGTGGACGCCGGATAGTCCACGAGGCCAGCCTATGGGGCTCTCCCAGATTAGCACGGCCTTCACTGCTTGCGACTGGCCCATCGTGTTTCTACTCTGCCGCGCTCTCAGGTTTCGTTCGTAATCTGACGTTTTTTCTATCCTCACTACAGTGACAGGCTTACCCCGTGATTGTTTTTAAGTATGTGTGTCGGAGGCGAGATCCCCCGCTCGCCGCTCGCATCCTAGACGCGCACGCCTGCTTTCGATGTCATGTGCCTAGGTTTCTACCTCACTTCTGTATCTTTCGATGCTCTGTGTCGATCCCACCATCGCATGTCTGCTTCTTTTTTTGTCTCCTGCCGGATCCGCATCCTCGCCACACGTCTCTCTGCCTCCCTGGCTAGGCATCCACGCATCGAACCCAGGGTATGTCTATCTTCTTTTAAACTGTGCTCGTTGCCACCGATTCTCTGCATATTTCTGCCGTCGCCCCATTTTTCCACCGAGGTCTTAGGGGCATCGCGGCATCGCAACGCTTTCTCCTCTTTCGGGCCAAACCTTTACCTTCGGTCCATGCCACTCGTGTTTCCATTCTGAAATTTCTTTCCACAGTCTGCCTTTCCTCTTCTTTGCCCCTGTCTGCCACATTTCCTGCTCTTCACCCGACTCCCAACCTCCCTTGCCCTTCCCCTTCTACCCGTAAACCTCTTTGCTCGACCTTTATGAAATGCACATATGGGGATGGCCTTTCTCTCGCTGGCGTCTTCATGTTCAGGTCTGGAGGGGTGGGCCCCTGCTTCTTTCCTCCACAATTTCTGTGGAGAGAGAGAGAGAGAGGAGAGAGAGAGAGAGAGAGAGAGAGAGAGAGAGAGAGAGAGAGAGAGAGAGAGAGAGAGAGAGAGAGGAGAGAGAGAGAGAGAGAGAGAGGGAGGGGAGGGAGAGAGAGAGAGAGAGGGAGGGAGGGAGGGAGGGAGGGAGGAGGGAGGGAGGGGGAGGGAGGGAGGGAGGGAGGGAGGGAGGGAGGGAGAGGGAGGGAGGGAGGGAGGGAGGGAGGGAGGAGGGGGGGGGAGGGGGGGGAGAGGGAGGGAGAGAGGGATAGTTAACATCTGGTAGTGTGAAAACTGAGTCGCAGCGCGAACTCAGAAAGATATGACCCCAAACTATTAGGCTGCAGGTATTTAGAAATTGTGATTTGCAGATAGAAAAAATCTTAAAGTTCAAACACCAAGATAAACAGTAGTTGATTGGACAAAAGTTGTTCTTGTGGATACTGAGGTGTACTGATATCACCCCAACTGTGTGGCTCCCCTAGCACCCACCAACAAGTGGGGAGGGTGGTGGGGTGAAAGACAAGGGAGGGAGGAGGGGAGGAGAGAGGGAGAGGGAGAGGAGAGGGAGAGGAGAGGGAGAGGGGAGAGGAGAGGGAGAGGAGAGGGAGAGGAGAGGAGAGGGAGAGGAGAGGAGAGAGGGAGAGAGAGAGAGAGAGAGAGAGAGAGAGAGAGAGAGAGAGAGAGAGAGAGAGAGAGAGAGAGAGAGAGAGAGAGAGAGAGAGAGAGAGAGAGAGAGAGAGAGAGAGAGAGAGAGAGAGAGAGACAGAGACAGAGAGAGAGCGGGGGGGGGGGAACATTTGATAGTGTGAAAGATATGCCCCCAAACTATTAGGCTGCAGGTATTTAGAAATTGTGATTTGAAGATAGAAAAACACCGAGATCAGCAGTAGTAGATTGGGCAAAATTTGTTCTTGTGGATACTGACGTGTACTGATTTCAGCCCGACTGTGTGGCTCCCCTAACACCCACCAAAGGAGAGAGAGACAGAGAGAGAGAGAGAGAGGTTTTGTTAAGGATGTTTTGTGAGGATGTTTTTTGGGGCAGAATGTGGGTTTTTTTTGGGGGGGGTGATTTTTCAGGAGGGGGGCTTTTTAGGGGCGTGGGATTTTTGATGGACATGGGTTTTCCATTGGTGGAGCGTGGGTGTATTTCAAGGCCTCTGCCTTATGCGCATTTTTTCCGCCGCTGCTCGGTCTGTTGCACTGCTTAGAATTTCTGGGTTCTCACCTCTGGACACGCACCTTCGGACTGAGGCGTTTTTAACCTGCCCCCTCTGGGGTGCAGGTTTTCCGGTGTCGGGGGCCGACAGCCTTGGATGCCCGCTGGGGAGGCTTATAATGGGGACGCGCTGGTAACGCCTTGCACGCGCCAGAGATCCGAGGCAGGCATATAAGAAAGTCAAAAATTCGGTTGGCAACGGCACTGAAATAAACAGGGTTCAGCTCCGCCGAGATGCGGTGTAGCTCCGAGGTCCGGAAGCTGTCCGTAAGCCCTGTAAATCGCAAATCTACTTTTTAAATCGGAAATCTAGCACGGAAAGATGGGATTTCGCGGCGTGGCAGCCTGAGCGGAGGCTTTTGTACAGCCTGTGTACAGCGCTGTATTGCGGTGTATTGCAGGTAACGCTGCGCCGTGGAAACGGCGCGGAGTCCGTGTGGAGGCTGTTCTGACTTCCAAAGTCAAGCAAACGTAATGAGGCTCAGCTATTTATGATGTTTTAATATTTCATGGTCTTCTGAAAAGTTTCGAGGGCTGCGAGGGGTGATTTACGGGGATACGATGGAAACTGTTTTCCACGACGAGCGACGAACATCGATGTGCCCACTTCAAGGATTCTGACTTCGGCCATCAAGAGTAAAGTATTAATAACAAATCTTGAGGCATTGTATCTGGTATTCGTAAAGTAAGTGAGCGGGATCGCGTTTTTCGGGTCCGCCATCCGGGGAGCACGGACATCGATGTACACAAATACAATTTTCCAGAGCTTGCCCGGCCACGCCAACACTGTTTTTAACATTAAAATGAATCGACAGTCTTAATTGTTCAGTAAGCTTACAGAAAACGTTTTCTGGTTCCGCTATCCGCGGCATCTGCCTACGACTTTTACCGTATGTTTCTAGTGCTGCCTTTAACTGTGCATATGTCTGGATCATAACTCATCATTTCAAGATGGCAGAACCAGATGTGCTGCATGATGTTTTTCTCCCCCTGCACATCTCACATACCTTGCTCGCATCCCAACCTAATTGCGCCTGCCAGCCTTTTCCGCCTTCTAGAGCGCCTGCCTTTTGCCGGAATTGGGGGCAGGTTCCGCCGATCCGCCGAGGGGATGGCCCTATGTTTTCCTTGGACACGGGCGTCCTCGTCCGGATTCCGCCCTTTCATTCTGTCCAACTGCACCGGACTTGTCAGGATTCGGGCCTTTCATTCTCGAGATTCAGTGTTTCCGTGTCTTCCCGCGTGCGTTACCGTGTCGCGCTGTAGTTTTCGCTATCCTCGGAATTCCTCCGTCGCTCCATTTTGTCGCCTCCTCTTGCCTCGAATCAGTTGAGCTTTGACCGCGTATAGGACTGGGTATACCCCTTTAGGAGGGGCTTGATTACATTCCGTTTGTCGCAGGAATTATCAGCAAAAGCATTAGCAACGACCGTTTGGAGCGGAACCATACTTTAGGAAAGTTCAGTTTGAAGCACATCATCATCTGTACCGCAGAGTTAGTTGAGACAAAGTAATTGATCGTAGCACTTGATTCCCGTTTGTGTGAATCCTATCAATAGTAAAGACCTTAAATTTCATAGCCGCGATTGCTTGATTGTTTGTTTATCGAAATCTTTGCAGCCCCAAAGATCGCGGTAGTTTGATACGCACCAGGAAGAATATATATTTGATCGATTCAAGAATTTGTAGTAGCAGTTGTTGTAGTATTTACAGAGCATTCATAGTACCTCTGTAAGGATTGTCTTTATCATCTGGAATTCCAAGGTTGGTAGTGAGACCTTGTTCTAGGTTGAAGATACTGCAACCTTAGTAATACGATTCGTTAATTTTATAGCTGCAGTGAACGTAAAAAGCAGAAAGTAAGCTTGTGATACTGTATTTACAATAGACTAGCATTGCACGATTGTAAATTGGGTTCGTGGGATGGCCCTTTAGGAGGGGTCTGATTACACTCCGTTTGTTGAACAGGCACCCCTGCAGCCAGCTAAAACAGAAGAATCAGCAATACAGTAAGTAGCAGTACCAGCAATATCTGACATTAATTTGTGTCGTGAACACACGAGCGTAATCTCTAATAGTGTGTTAGGCCATCTAGAGCGCAAGGCCTTGTTTGATTAAACAACTAGAATGGCAGACGTACAAACTCCTGTTCGTTTAGAGTTTTTCTATGGAAAGCCCACAGAAGACCCTTTTCAGTGGCTTGAGTCCTTTGAGTTGTTTATTGAGATCAACCATGTTGTGGGCGATCGAGTTTTACGATTTGTCAAACACGCAATGCGTGAAGAAGCATATACCTGGTTTCGTGCAAATCAAGATGACTTTAATGACTGGGATGAAAGCAAGGAGGCTTTTCTCGAAAGATTTGGCCTCGACGAGGACACCCTTATGGTGAAATTAGACACATGCACACAACAATCCAATGAGACTGTTAGGAGTTATGCTGACAGATTTAGGAAATTAGTGGGTTATTTGCAAAACTCTCTGCCACCCAGAATGATAACACAGCTATTTGTTAAAGGTCTAGTACCACATCTACGTGAGAGGGTTCAGATGACCTACCCCGGCAAAGGAGCGTTAGCCGACATTATAAAATTGGCAGCTGATTATGAACAAACATTCGGACACGCGCCTTTAGGGGGCATGTATTCAAGCCAGAACATACAAGTGCCGGTGCGCGAGAGGATGGATCAATGGAATTGCCGCGCCGATGACAATGTGGATCAGCGTGCAGCACGCCCGCCGCCGCAGCAAAATCAGAGGGAGAACAATAGAGACAACAGAAATTGGCAGCGTCAGCGAGACTTTCCGGAGCGACGCAACCAGCAGCAACCAGCAGTACCGCCTAGACAGATTGCTCCAATCAACCCACCAAGGGAGGCACCTGCGTCACCCCCAAATAATGACATTGACACCCTCACAAGGGAGATGGAGAGACTACGAATTCAAATCGCAGAACTACAGCGACAGCCCACAGCCAACTTCACCAAGTTTGTGGAGCAGGAACAGCAACCGGAGCAACCGCCCCCGGAGCACGCCACAATAATGTATGATGAATTTACGGATCCTTTTCCCGTGTATCCTATATATGCTACTAAGAGGCCAGCAGAAAGTCCGCCTGAAGCAAACCAACCGCTGCTTCGGCGCCGCCCTAACAATCTGGAGGACACCACAGTTGATCCAAGAAACATACCAAGGCCTGCCGCCCCTCGGCCTGCACCAGCTCAGAGACAACCAGTGGAACCTACAACACCAGCAGCACCCCCGCCTGCACCTGCAAGGGAGCCAGCAGCGAGTCCACACGTGGACCTTGGAGGATTGCCTCCCCTACCTAATGCCGCACGTCCCGCCGCCTACAGGAGACCAGTGGCCATCGCACCAGCAACGGCAGAACCCATACAGCAGATTAAAGGGCTTCCCATGAAGCTCAACGTACAAACCTACATGAACCACATCAGCGAGGAGGAGTTCAACAAGTCAATCAAGGAGCTAAAGGAGTCCCGTGAGGAATTCCTGCGTAACAGACAGCGAGACCCGCCGCCAGCGAGAGCTACCAATGCGGAAGTTATCTACGTTTCTGGAGGGACCACCTCAACTAGCAGGACTGACAACGAGGAGTCACCTTCAACGCAGATGCCACAATCAAACCTGCAAAGGAATCCGGTGAACACTACTGTTGCCACCGTACCTATAATCATTAGTGACTTAGTATTTGAGGATGGCATCATTGATACTGGTGCCACAAACACAATGATTTCACAAACAGCCGCACGACAGTTGAATTTAATTGATCAGATTGAGCCTTCACGTCTTAGATACTCGTGTGCAGATGGGAAAATGTCCACTCCTTGGGGCATTATTCGCAAGCTCCCTGTAGGAGTTGAGGGCTTAGTAATTACCAATTGACGTATTTGTTAGTGGAGCGACTTCTTATGATGTACTTCTTGGAACAGATTGGCTTACTCAGGCTCACGCCGAGATAAGTTTCGCAAAACAAGAAATGTCCTTTCGTATAGAACCACAAATTATGGGGAGAGTTCCCATCACTGTCATGCCTGCCAGTAAAAGCAGCAACCGATATTGCGTCGCGAGAGTCCCAGGAATAGATTTCGATGGTCCCGCGGGTCATCCCGCCGACCCAGGGGTACCAGGGGTACCCGGCCTACCGAACGAATTTATAAACATTGAGAACGATCTGTCAGAAGAATCCCAGGAAGAAACAGACCTTTATTCCGGGAGTGAGGGAGAAGTTCCTAGTAGTGAACCCTCCGATGAAGAGGAAGGGTATTCGGAGGAGCATGAGGCTTCCTCTTCCGAAAGTGTGATTGAGATTTACAATGCGACAGTAAGCAACGAGGGTCGAGAGCTTGAGTTAGCAGCCCATCCTTACATGACTGAAGATTGGATGTTAGAAACTAATATTTTTAGAGAAATTGAAACCTAGTGGGGTCGGTTTGACCTCGACGCATGTAACAGGAAAAGTCGCGTGTTATAGGAAAATGACCGGACCACGAGGATTTGGACCTCCATAAAGGTCCCTTCGTGAGTTATGTTCCTCCACGCCAAGAAGTGGCTACTTCACGCGCCAAGGGAGTGACCCTTACTTGACAAGGCGCATTGGCGATGGAGACAGGGACACACTTAGAACAGGATAGAATAAGGCTTTGGCAGAGGAAGGACCGGGCCGGACTGGACGGGTACTGAGGTGGAGCCCAAACAACTTGTAACCATTGTTTTCGCATCCTTTGGCCGTTTCTACTGTATCACTGGTATCGGCGAGAGGGGCCAAATTTTGAGCTCCTCTCGTTGAAAAAATTTCCCAAAGAAGTTTTTCAGAGAATTCTATAGATTCGGATTGGGTTAGTTGTGGTGTGTGTGGCGCTTTTAGGGGCCTACGACTCGGGTCACCGAGTTTAGGGCCCCCACCCGGACTTTCTCGATTTCCTGTGTCACCGAGCCTCGCCAGCACTGACAGCTCAGAAATGGCTAGACGACAAGTCGAAGAGCTGCAGGCTGCTTTGGCCGAGGCCGAGGGGCGTGAAGCGGCAATGGCTGCCGAACTGGCTGAGTTACGACAACAGGCAGAAAACGCTGAAGTTGCGGCTCAAAACCCCGCGAACCCACAGGCAAGAATCCCGACCGTTCGAACCCACTTACCGGAAAAATTCGAGGGACGCAGGGACGATCTCGAACAATTCCTAGACGATGTGAGGTCATATTGTGAACTCACCGGTGTGCCCGCGAACCTCAGGGTTGACTACGCAGTGCGCTGCTTAGGAAAGAGCGTGAAAAAGGTGTGGTTAACAAAAAAAGCAGCTTACGTGAGGCAAAATCCAGGTGCTGTCGTGGATTTAGCTCTCTTTGGGGATCTGTTGTCTTCTGTCTATGATAACACTGATAAGGTTGCAAAGGCAAGGGATAAACTTGATTCCGTATATCAGGGCAACGAATCAGTTGAGAAGTATGTTGAGCGCTTTACAACCTTGCTAGCAGAGGTAGAAGTCAGTGGGGACCTATCCATGGGGGAGAAAATCCATAGGTTTCGTAAAGGCCTACGTGAGGATTTAAAGAAATATTCAGCAATTAACCCTACAACAGGCAAAGGTTTTGATGATTTGGATGCCTTGATAAGTTTACTCACACGGTACGATGCCGCGGTGGGCGGGCCCTTACAGGCAAAGAGACTGAGAACCGGCCCCGGGGCCCCTAACTCAAGCATTGCAACCGCCACCGTTGGCCCAGCACCGCACGTTGCTGGCGTCGGACAGGACTGGACAATCCCCTACTACAGTCATGAATTTGGGATGATGGCAGCTGCACCGATGGTGGCAGCGCCAATCCAGATGGCCCATGGTTACCCTGCGCCGCTCGCCACGGTCGCCGCGATCCAAGGCGCGACTCCTTATCCCCGCAGGGATGGTTTACCTCCCGAGTATCGGAGGGACACTAGAGTTGCCTTTCCCCTCAACAGAAGCTGTTACGCGTGCAATACCCCTGGCCATGAATCTTGGTTTTGCCCACTCAAAAAACTTAGAGAGGACCCTAACGCCTATCTTAATCAACAACAGTGGGACATCTTGCAACACATTGTGAAGGCCAGACAGGAGGTAAACCAGCCTGCTCCACCAATTCCAGGTCTGGCTGGTGATTTGCTGCGGCGACGGGTAGGAGGGGGCCACAACAACTTTAGGTCCCTCGGTGTGGGAGCAGCCCCTATGCAAGGGTGGACAGCACAGGGTGGGGCCGGACGGGGACGGAGAATCAGAGGACGGGGCCGTGGACGGGGCCGGGCAAGGGGACGCGGTAGGCCATGAGTGGAGTTAGAGAAGGAAACCTCCACACTTTTGTTCCTTGGGAATCTTTTCATTCTTCTATCGAGCAACGTTGTTCTGAGTTTTTGCATTGTTCTTTTTCTAGAGGCCCCTTTGACAATACCCTACCCGATGGAACGTCTAAACCGACATTTGTTGCAGTACCTATAGGTAAAGCGGAGGACACCTTATCCACTTTCGCTCGTGAGCAACAAGCAAATAAACATTTAAGTGCTTGTTTTCTAATGGGTAGTAAAGTGGCGAAATCCAAGGCAGTGTACCCATGGCTAAAAGGCATGAGAGTTATCCTGCAAGGTACCAAGGGACCTGATGTCCCCTACTCCTATGTAGTTTACCATGCCGGACCCAAATTTAGCGTATCTTTTGCTCAAGCTTTTTCAAATAGGCATTTAGCAATGCTTTTTCATGTTAACTGTACTGGTGTGAAGGGCGTCGCTTTAGTCGATACCGGGGCGACGCACTCGTTCGTCAGACATGACTTCCTAGCTACTCTCGGAGTGAGGCTGTCAAAGAAGTGTGTGGATGTCCAGCTTGCAGATGGGCAGACCATGCGCTCGGCGGGGACAGCTAAGCTCAGGGTGCACTTATCTCAAACATATGTGGAACAGAGGGATTTCATTGTCTGCGAAACTCTGTTGGATGGGGTGGACTTAATCCTTGGTGAGGATTTTCTGAAAGAAAGAAAAGCGTTAATTGACTACAATCATGGCGCAGTTCATCTTAAACCGCCTCATTCCTCACACTACATTACACTCCTCAACCCGCTGCCCCCTAGTGAAAGAGGTACCTTACCGGCGCAAAAAGTAAATGTTATAAGTGAGGGTCAAGCTAGGCGGGCTATGCGAAAGGGTTGTCCAGGGTTTTGGGGGGTAGTGCGAGAGGCAAGGAGTGGACAGGACTCAGTTTGTGCAACACACTATCTCCATAGGGTTGCAGTGGCAACTACAGAGGGGGATAATCCTTGGGACGAAGACAGCGGAGCCACCGGCCTAGATTTAAACGAAAACTCCCGGCGTGTTATTGAGGGTATGACTGACAAGCCACAAGACTTGAAGCAATTGTTGTTAGAGTTTTTGGATGTTTTTCCAGAGAAATTGCCAGATTTACCTCCAGACAGGGGCATCTTGCACACTATACCTATGACACCCGGCCATACGCCGCCCTGTCGCCCCACTTATAGGTTGGCTGAACCAGAAGTGGCGGAGTGTCGGAGGCAGGTTGAGGAATTACTAGCACAGGGTTTCATCAGGCCGAGTGCATCACCGTATGGTAGCCCCATATTGTTTGTGAGAAAGAAAGACGGAACATTCCGAATGGTTATAGATTACAGGGCAGTTAATAACTTAACAAGGAAGGACAAATATCCGTTGCCACGGATAGACGATCTTCTGGACAAGCTGCAGGGTTCAAAGTTCTTTACCTCTTTTGATCTCTTGTCAGGTTACCATCAAGTGCGATTACATGAATCCGATGTTCCCAAAACCGCCTTTAGAACACCCTTAGGTTCATTTGAATTTTTGGTGCTTCCTTTTGGTCTCACGAATGCTCCCTCCACGTTTCAGAGACTGATGAACAGTGTGTTTCATGATTTTATTCGAGAGGGTTTTGTTGTGGTTTACCTAGATGATTTGTTGGTATACAGCAAGTCCAGGGAACAGCACTTAGAGCACTTAACTCGCATCCTTACTCGGCTGAGAGAGGAAAAACTTTATGCAAAATTATCCAAGTGTGAGTTTTTTGCTGACGAGTTGCGGTATTTGGGACATGTCGTGGGGCGCGACGGCATCAAAGTTGACCCTGCCAAAGTTCGGACTATTGTGGACTGGCCAACACCCACGGGGAGCACGCACGTACGACAATTCTTGGGACTAGCCAACTACTTCCGCAAGTTCGTCCCGGGTTACAGTACGCTTGCGGCCCCCTTAACCCGGCTCACTGGCAAAGTTCCTTGGACGTGGGGAGAAGCTGAAGAGCACGCGTTTCAAAGTTTAAAAGAAACTTTGTCCAATGCTCCTGTACTAGCACTCCCAGACAGTAGCAAGCCTTTCAAAGTGATCTCAGATGCCAGTGACTATGGGGTGGGTGCAGTACTATTGCAAGAAGGTAGACCTGTAGCATACTTCAGTAAAAAGCTTAGTAATGCCGAACGCAATTATTCCACAACTGAGAAAGAGCTTGCAGGTGTGTTGTATGCCCTCAAGGAGTGGAGGTGTTACTTATTAGGGCAAACTTTCACAGTTGTTACGGACCATCGCGCGAATAGTTTTTTGCAAACCCAAACCCTACTCTCACCCAGACGGGCGCGCTGGGCGGAGTTTCTACAGTTATTCGACATCCAATGGGAATATGCGCCGGGATCCACTAACCCTGCTGACCCATTGTCTAGGAGTCCTCACTTAGCCGGGGCCCACGTCCGAGCCCTAGCTCGGGCCCAGGCTGGGGTTCAGGCGTCGGTTCAGGCTAGGGCAGGGCCCCTGGGGGAGCACTCTCCCCCTGTCGGAGTAGGAGCGATGGGGGTTGGGGAGGCTGCAGACTCCACCACCCTACCCACGTCGATGGACGGGTTGAGGGGATGGGGAAGGGTTTTAAGTGAGGCATATGAGATAGATGATTGGCTCCATCGTAAACAAAATCGCCGCAAGTTAAGCTTCCATAGTGGCTTGTGGAAGCGCGGTGCGCGCATTTACGTTCCCTCCCACCATATGAGTTCTGACGGTGTCGAACGTAACCTTCGTAGAGAAATCCTGGAAAATTTGCATGGACCACCTATAGTTGGTCATCCAGGCAGGGACAGGACCCTCGAATTAGTTCAACGTTCCTGGTGGTGGCCAGGGATGGCCGCAGATGTGGCTGACTTTGTGGCCCAATGTGACTCGTGTCAGCGTGTCAAAGCCCCAGCACACTTACCTGCAGGGTTACTACACCCTCTAGAAATACCTGACAGAAAGTGGCAATCAATGTCTATGGACCTAATCACTGGACTGCCAAGAACTAAGGAAGGATATGACGCTATCTGGGTTGCTGTTGATAGGTTGTCAAAGTATGCGCACTTCGCTCCGACGACCACTGACGCAAGTGCAGAAGTGATAGCTCAACTGTTACGGACCCGGGTTTTCACCTTGCATGGGTTTCCCACTCACATTGTATCAGACAGAGATCCTAGGTGGGTGGGTCGCTTCTGTCAAGAGCTCTTTCGGTTGACCGGTTGTCGCTCTGCGCTATCTACAGCGTTTCATCCGCAGACCGACGGTCAAACGGAACGAATTAATAGGATTTTGGAGGATTATTTGCGTCATTACGTCACTGGAAGACACAACGACTGGGATAAACATTTGTGTGAGGCTGAATTTTCTTACAACAACACTTTTCAGCAATCAATCAACACTACTCCATTTAGGTTGACTTTCGGTCAGGATCCCACGATTCCCTTCCAGGAAGTCTATGAAGGTGTGACATCTTCTGTACGTGAGTATGTACCGGCAGCAGCAGAGTTTGTACGAAGGATGAGATGGGATCTAGAAAGAGCGCGGACATGTCTCAAAGCTGCGCAGGACCGCATGAAGGCATATGCGGACGCGAGGAGAAAAGATGCTCCTATTTTAAAAATAGGCCAACCTGTCCTCCTCTCAACAAAGAATCTGAAATTCAAGCATACTCGGACAAGAAAACTCTTACCTCGGTTTATTGGGCCTTTTCCCATCGTCCAGGAGGTATCATCGGTAGCTTTCAGAATTAGGCTTCCAAAAACTCTGAGGGTTCATGATGTCTTCCATGTTTCTATGCTTAAGCCTTATAAGGAAGGTGGGACGGTACAACCTCCTCCTCTACCTGAGATTATTGATGGAGAAGAGGAGTATGAGGTCGAGGCTGTGCTAGCTCATAGGGAACGAAAGTTACGAGGTCGAAAAACTGCGCGAGAATATCTTGTAAAGTGGACCGGGTATCAGGATATTCATAATACTTGGGAGCCAGAGGATAACTTAGAACACGCCAGGGAGGCGTTACAGCGGTACTGGGATTTAACCACGGAGCACAGGCCGGAACAAAAAGAAAAGGTGGACAAGAAACGTAAAGGACGTGGTAAAAATGCTGAGAAGCAGCGGAAGCGCGCTAGGCGCGCTTAGTGCTCTGGCAGGTCGGGTCGGCCCCTCGGTACGTCCTTGGGCCACCTTGGAAGCTCTAAGCTTGGCCCTTAGAGTGTACCCTGGGGGTATCCCAGTACTAGAGCGCACTCGGATGAATAGGACGTAAGCGGGGTAGAATGTCTACCTCGGGTGCGTGCGGTGATGACCGCTCACCCTGGACAGGACTCGTCGAGGTAGGGTGTCGTCTACCTCGGGTGCGTGCGGTGCTGACTGCTCACCCTTGTCAGGTTTCGGACGTCAAGCATGTAATGTCGCGACATCCGTGCTAGCTCGCGCTGTAGCGTAACGCCCGACGCAGATGGGTGGCCCCACTGCCGTTGGGAAGAATTCCTATTGGACAGGACGGGCGAATTTATGTATGGACGGGACAGATTTTACATTGTTATACGGACAGGGCTGGACAAGACAGGACAGGGGTCTGGCTTGGGCTGGGGACGCCAGACTAGTACCCGCGGACAGGACGTGACAGGACCGTACCTCTGCCAAGTGTGTTAGGTGCGTAGTGTAGTTGTTTAGAGTGAGTCTCCCTCTTGGCCGTGACGTCCAAGCTAAGGGGGGGAGGGTGTAACAGGAAAAGTCGCGTGTTATAGGAAAATGACCGGACCACGAGGATTTGGACCTCCATAAAGGTCCCTTCGTGAGTTATGTTCCTCCACGCCAAGAAGTGGCTACTTCACGCGCCAAGGGAGTGACCCTTACTTGACAAGGCGCATTGGCGATGGAGACAGGGACACACTTAGAACAGGATAGAATAAGGCTTTGGCAGAGGAAGGACCGGGCCGGACTGGACGGGTACTGAGGTGGAGCCCAAACAACTTGTAACCATTGTTTTCGCATCCTTTGGCCGTTTCTACTGTATCAACGCATGTTGTGATCTCCAAGGTTACCTTTGTATTGGTCCGCTGAGGACGATTGTTTACAGCAGAGCTGGACCCATTTGAGTATATACTGCAACCCACCTTTTTCGATAATTGACAGAGTTGTGAATCACTGTCTCGCGTGTTTCACCAGTAGTCCCTTTACCACTAGTGCAGTACTTGTGCTACCATGGTGGCCTTCTGCCCCTTGGTTTCCTACAGTAATGGAGGAATTTGAGATCATCGAACAATACCCTCCTGGTGTGCAGCTTTTCACAGCCCCGGGAGAGGACCCTGCAGGTCCGCGACGTCGTTATGGCCCTACCAGATGGCCTGTCATAATTGTTCGTGTCCCCACCTCCCTTAGGAAGGAAGATCCTGGTATGCAGAAGTTGAGAGAGATAATAAATACTGAAAAGATGAAACGACCCCGATCCCATGTTAAAAATCACCACCGGGATGCGAAAATTGGGTCCTATGAGAGAACAAGAGATTGAGAGATTAGTACAGGAGTACAAGGATGTATTTACCCCAGGTATAAAACAAGAAAGAACCACCTTAATGCACCACCGCATAGACACTGGGGATGCGGTCCCCATTAAAACACGCCCTTATCGCTTGTCCCGTTCAGAGGATCAGGTGATCGAGGAAGAAGTTCACAAAATGCTAGAGGCTGGAGTGATAGTGCCTTCCAGCTCTCCTTGGTCTAGTTCGCCTGTGTTAGTAGGCAAGCCGGATGGCTCTGTCCGGTTTTGTATTGACTACCGTCCGTTAAATGCAGTTACCAGACGGGACAATTACCCCATGCCTAGGATAGATGAGACCCTAGATTCCTTAGGTCAGGGGGTGGAATACTTGAGTAAGATTGATTGCAAGTCAGCCTTCTGGTTGATACCAGTAGCCCCACAGGACCGTGCAAAAACCGCTTTTACTACCAAAGGAGGTTTATTCGAGTTTGTATCAATGCCGTTCGGCTTGCGTAACGCCCCGGCTACGCTTCAGAGATTTGTTAACACTCTGTTGCAAGACTTAATAGGAAAGTGTTGTGTCATTTATCTAGATGACTGTTTGATATACAGCCGCACATTTGAGGACCACCTCACACATCTGAAATTAGTGCTTGAACGCTTCCGTGCGGTGGGCTTTAGAGCCAACCCAGCCAAGTGTGAGTTATGTTGCAGTGAAGTGTTGTACTTAGGATACATTATTACGCCCCAAGGCATAAAGCCCAACCCTTCCAAGGTTGAGGCAGTACTCAACGCAGCACCGCCGACGAACGTAACCGAAGTCAGGTCCTTTTTGGGACTTGCAAACTACTACAGGAGATTTCTGCACAACATGGCCGCCATATCTGCCCCTTTGAGGCGGCTCACGAGAAAGGGGGTTGTTTTCAACTGGACCACTGACTGCCAAGCCGCCTTCGAAGCCATCAAGGCCATGCTAGTGGATGCGCCGCTTCTACGATACCCCGACTTCAGCAAGAAATTCACGCTATGTACTGATTGGCAGCCCGGAGCCGCCGCCGCTATTCTGGGCCAGGAGCTCGAGGATGGTGACCATGTGATCGCCTACGCCAGCAAAACCTTACAAGGAGCAGAGCTCAACTACTCTCCAACGGATGGGGAGCTGCTTGCGATAGTGTGGGCCGTGAAGCTATTCCGCCCCTACCTCTATGGAGTTCAATTTACTATAGTAACAGACCACAAAGCTTTAAAGTGGTTACTCACCACACGCAATTTGTCCGGCAAGCTAGCACGATACGCCATCGAACTACAAGAATATGACTTTGACATCCAGCACCGCTCGGGGACCTTGCATGGGAATGTGGACTGCCTTTCCCGTCTACGCCTAATGCCGCCCCCTGGAGAAGACTACAGTGAAGAGCCGCCGCCGCCGCCGCCGCTAGAAGAAGAAAATGTTGAGGAGAACCACATGCACTGCTGCTACACCATGACCTTGGACAAGGAAAATATGCCGCCCGCCGAAGACACATTGGACCTGGACCAGCCTTACCAGCCACCCGCGTACGAGACCACTCAGCGCGGAGAGATAATAACTTCACCAACCCTACGCCGCATGATGACCCCGGAGGATGATGCACCCCCTTCCAGGGACTACCTTCCGGAGATGAGAATTGAATCAACACCGATTTATGACCTGGCACCGCCTACAGAGACTTTATCTGGCCGTTCTGCCGCCCTGGCCAGCCAAGAACCTATGACTACACCGCGTACGCGTTTTGACAGCCCGCCGCTTATGGAGGATGTACCGTGCCAAGTATGCACGGGAAGAGATGATGAGGAGACCATGCTACTATGTGACCTCTGCAACCACGGATACCACATCGACTGTTTGGAGCCTGCACTGGCCCGGGTACCCAGGGGACCCTGGCTATGCCCTTTATGTGACCAGATTGCAGATGCCGTCCCCACTCGTGACATTGTGGACGATGAAGAAGTACTTGACTACCTAGCCGCCGACAAACGACACCGACCGGGGACAAGCCGCAAGGATGCTAAGCGAATAGCACGCCGGGCCCAGAACTACTACTCTGCCGCCGAAGAAATCCCTATTGAATGGAGGACCCGCAACTGGCCACTTGTACGAAAGGCCACAAGAGGATTTGGCCCACGTACCGTACCATGGTACGAGGACAGACTTGACATCATTAAGGAGCTACACGACGACATGGGCCACAACGGAATTAACCGAACAATACATCTTATCAAGGAGCGCTTTTACTGGACAGATATGTCCCTCGACGTCAAAATATACATCCAGCATTGCCCTGGATGTCAATTCAGGACCATTCAGCTCACCAAGCCGGTGGAGCTGACTCCCGTAGCCGTCACGGGGGTCTTTCATATGATTGGAGTGGACCTAACAGGAACCATGGATGCGCCATCGGGGCGAGAGAAAGCGTACATTGCCACCGCCATAGACTACCTCACCAAATGGGTGGAGGCCAAGATTATCCCAAACAAAGAAGCATCGACTTCCGCAAAATTTTTCAAAGAAGAGATTCTGGCACGACACGGCTGCCCCCAGATTGCTATTACGGACAATGGC
>KV908490.1:198657-203657 GCA_002005505.1 Botryococcus braunii | reverse complement strand
GTGATCAGTCCTAGTTTGCACGGTTCGCCCATAGTTGTGTGTTCGTTTTGGATGGATGGCTTCGCGGTATTAACTTCGTGGAATCTTCAGGAGTTTTGTTGGATTGTGATGCATTCAGTAGGCTTCAAGGTGGGTCTCATTGGGTTTCGGCGGTTTCGTTTGCGTTGCCTGTTTAGCCGGCTACAAGCTACCCATAGGATATCTTCACTTGTTTCTATTGCTGTTGTGTACCCAAAAGTGACTCATCATGTTGTGCTTGCACGCCAAGGGAGCGGAACTCTCCTGGTTGATGGCCCAACTTGTACAGCTTAGTTTAAAAAACCATCATGATGCCAGAGAGGAAACGTAGATACAGAGCACGTAGCATGCAATGCTGAATGAAGAATGGCAGCAGAGGTGGTGAAGAGTTTTACCTTCCAAGTGCAGCAGAGGTGGTGAAGAGTTTTACCTTCCAAGTGCCTTCGATCAACTCAAGTACAGCGTTTACGCCTCTGTCTTTCTCCTCTCCTTCTCCGTCTTCACCCCCCCCATCTCTCTCTCTCTCTCTCTCTCTCTCTCTCTCTCTCTCTCTCTCTCTCTCTCTCTCTCTCTCTCTCTCTCTCTCTCTCTCTCTCTCTCTCTCTCTCTCTCTCTCTGTGTGTGTGTGTGTGTGTGTGTGTGTGTGTGTGTGTGTGTGTGTGTGTGTGTGTGTGTGTGTGTGTGTGTGTGTGTGTGTGTGTCCAAAGGGGAAAGATGTTGTCCACCCATAGGATTACAAGCCACCAAAGTCCAGAGTATCATGTAATGTGCTGGTTCAGTATGTAGAAGATGGCAGCATGGTTTTTCTGTTGCATTGATTCAATTCTTTATCGAAGTGAGGGCTCCCGCATGTCAGCCGTTGAGGTGGCCATCTGTCACATGCATAGTGACCATTTACAGTCGGAGGCCATTGGCAGTATGTGGGCAGCAGAAGAGGTGGGGAAGTTTACGATTGAATATTACCCTGTCTTGTTTTCTTACATGCTTGACAAGCATGTAATGGCAGGTCCATTGGGAAAGCGTGTATGGATCATGCCCTCCTCTAACATGTCTGGCACATAGCAGGACCCCTTTTTCGAAGTTTGAGCGTACGAATAATGAGAAGTATTTATTGCACACACACGTGCATACTGTCACTTCCATTTTCTGAACAAGAGGGGGGCGGGGGAGCGTTCCACCGGGAAGTTTGAGCTCTGCATGGCAGTGCAGTGCATCCATCTGTACAAATGAAGTTGGAAGTGCTTGTCTTTGAAGTGCATTGCTGTCCAGGCCTAGCTAGGCCGACAGGCTGCTGTTCCTGGGGCCTGCATATGGCAGACAATTGGATATGGCAATACACTAGTGTGCAGCCGAAATTCAAGAGTGTACTTATGGAGTCAATCTGTACAATAATTAGTTGTTTGCATTAGCTCAGCAGCTTAATATGTCTGGTTTAGGTGCCACTTGATGCTTATTAGATACATCAGTGTGTATCCACGTATGGGTATGTGAAGGACCTGCCATGGTACCTAAACATCTCACAAATGTAACTGCAGTATATCTGCCTCTAAAATCTGGCCTCAAATCCCACACAAGGCTACGGTGCCCCACCTTGTACTGCAGTACTGGACTTTTTTCCTATGCAGCTGAACTTTCTTGACATGACACCATACATGTCGTATTCTCACCAGTGAACTCTGCCACGTGCATGGAGCAATATTTACTATGTCAGTAATATGTGCAATAACATGCATGTTAACAGTGTGGTACTCCAGGGTGCCAATATAGGCATTCACTACCATTGATGTGTTGATCCCCACCGAGTGCTCAGAGAACAGACATCACAAGGGCATGATGGATTTCTGGGACACATCAAAATCACATACTGGGTGCATGAGAAGCATGTCTGCAGCATACTCACTCATGTCACAAGTTCCCAAAAAATACGAAACTTTTCCGATGGATTACGAAGGAAATACGAAGGTCTTCGTAAACCCTTCGCAAAGTCTTCGCAAAAAGTTGGGCCCATCTCGCGTCGGAAATAATCCGAAATTTTTGCGACGCTTACGAACTTCGCAAACCGGTACGACAGGATTGCGAAGCCTTTGCGACAACTTCCTTCGTCACAGTGTCGAAAGAAGCACAAGTTGGCCCCACCCTTTGTGGGCCCCTTCATCTTCAAGGAGTACTACGACGACAGCACGCTTGTTATCCAAAATTCTAAAGGAAAGATGTGGAGGGAATCCATCCACACTATTGGAAAGTACCATCACGACCGCCGTTAAAATCCAGCCTGAGAGTTGGCTTGAGAACAAACAAGCAATAGAATCTTATTGAGAATCATACAAGACTGAAAGAGATGAACAATAGTACTGTTTATATAAAGGAGTTGTGCCTCATGTGGAGGACAAGCTGCAATTGAGATACCTGCATGATGTACCTTATGCTCGGATGATCGTACCTTATCTTTATAACCAAGCACCAGAAAGACGTTTCACAGTCTTTCTCTCCTTTTAGGGGGGGGGGGGGGGGGAAGCACGCTACATATGTCGTGAAATGGCGTGTGGCTGTGACTGCAAGTGGACAAGCAATAATTGTTGTGTTTATGATGCGAAACCGGTAGAAATATGATGCCGGCGAAAGTAAGACATTTGACAGCTCGGAATCGAGTGGAAATTGTGATGGTGCATCTTCATCCCATTGGGGAATAAGACCTAGAAAATGGGCAAGACCTTTTGCCCTGTGGCTCCTGAATTTCTGGCCCCTTTCAGGGCCAATTAGGACCCTCAGGAAGTCCCGTGTTAGGGAGTACAGCCAGAAGTAGACATTGGCTTCAGACTGAATAGATTTACCTTCTCGTGGGTGCTGTGTGGTGTCGCCCCATGGAAGTGATCGGCACTTAAAGGCACCTACCGATAGATGCCGACGGATGTACCTGAACCTAAAGACTGATGATTTGGCAATTATAAGCCGTTCAAGACCGCTTCTGATATATTCTAAAAAGTTAGCTGCGTGAGAGCTACGCCGGTATGCACATGAAAGCGCCGGTTGTCTATATAAAGAGGGATGCCTCCCCCTCACAAGTTACAGTGAGATTCCAGAAAGAAAGGTTGTAAAAGGTTTGCCACCAAATCTGCCTCCTGTCCGGGCCGCGCCCCGATAGTGTGTTATGAGTCCTGATTGATCTGAATGATCGTTGTTAGTCCCACCAAAGCAATACCTGCAGTGAAACCTGCCTGATTGTCTCATTTACGTAAGAATATCGAAATTATTGAGCAACACCCCAGCAACAACTTTGTGCGAGTAACGTAGTACCATAAGCCAAGGAGCCGTAATACCCACGCGGGGATCCGCAACGACGCCATCGAGTACGAGTAAGTGCAAACACTTTAGACGAGACCGAACATTAAATACAGTTATAAGCAACACTTAGGTGAAGCAACAGCACCTAGAACAAGCCGCACGTTCAGTGCCACGCACCCAAGCCGTAGGGAACAATCGTCCCAAGCCCTCGAGCCAAGGAAGAATAGATACATCCTTGAATAGCCTTGTAAGCTCGCCAAATACAGTTTTAGTAATAACAGAACCGTGAAAGACGCAATTGTTTAAGTCCTCTCAACCGTAGCCGCACAGCTAGGTAGACGCGCGCCTCACCGACTAAAATAGTCCGGCCAACCAGAAACAAGCCGGCCAGCCGAATCCGCAATCCGGAGCCTTTCCCCGGACCGTAAATCAATTGTCACACCGTAACAGCTAGGTCTCAGCACTACGGAAAGCACTACGATAGAATCAGGAAGACGGCCGATAAGGGCCGCGCTTCGGCAGCCGCGTGCAGTACAGAAACCCTAAGGCTCAGCACCATTGTAGTTCAGGCCTTCGAAAACTTGTACGGGAGCCCCGTAAACCCAAACCCTACTGGTTCGGGGTTGCCCCGGAAATCAGTTTGGGAATGCTCGGAAATTTTAGGGGAACCCCGGACAGCAAGTGTAACACCGTAAGGGGGTTCAAAATGACTGCAACAAGGCGATTTCGGTACTGTAACATTAATTGATGGATGAAGACATGATCTGGGAGGCTACGGAGACGACGTCAAGCACATTAAACATAACATGATAAACCTTAAGATTTCGGAGAGTAAAACGAACCGCGTAGCGAAGTCAAAAGAAGAGATGGATTAAAATTAGGAGTGCAGCCTATTCTAGCCGCATACCATTAATCCATCATGTAGGGACGCGGAATCTAGGGCCAAATATTCAAGGTGATAATGAGAGGGAGGGAGGGGGGGGGGAGAGAGAGAGAGAGAGAGAGAGAGAGAGAGAGAGAGAGAGAGAGAGGAGAGAGAGAGAGAGAGAGAGAGAGAGAGAGAGAGAGAGAGAGAGAGAGAGAGAGAGAGAGAGAGAGAAGAGAGAGAGAGAGAGAGAGAGAGAGAGAGAGAGGGAGGATTTTCACAGGCGTCATTTAGGGTTTCCTACTCTGTTCGGGACAACTTTCATTCGTCGTGCTCCACGTGTCACATGAGGGGCCACGTAAATTTGCTTCGACGGACACTTAAATTATAGGGGATTCCCGTACGTCAGGCTAAACTGGCGCGGGGCAGCCCCATATTTTCGTCATGACAATCGCCCAATGTAGCACGGGGGCCCCGGACGTGGCCTTAGAATTTTTAGGGGCCCCGGACGATTTTTCAAACCCCGTACGGTCCCCGTACGGGGTGAACTACCCTGCTCAGCACTTGTCGAAATCCCGCTTTGGGAACGACGCTTTCCCAGGAGAAGTCCCTGTTTACGGAGGGCTACACCTGAGGAAAAACCATTTTCCGGGATTCACGTTATACCTGAGTGGTTTTGGCATAGCCTCTGTGCTGTTCAGCTATCTTACGCTACGAAGTTTGTCCGCGACTTCGTACCGGTGGAGTTTATCGGACCTACTGGCCGCAATAGGAGGGGACACTTCGCAACACAGTGGAAAACGTTGCAAAATACAAGAACAAGCCGTTCTTGGAC
>KV908490.1:188657-191157 GCA_002005505.1 Botryococcus braunii | reverse complement strand
TGCCGATCTACGTACGTATTTGCTACGCGTAGGCGTAAGTAGGTCGCGTAGGTCGCGGCAGAGTGCACCATTCGATCAAGGACATCCTAGTGGTTAATATTGCCCGGCGTAGTTCATAGAAATTCTTCCATCTTCATCCACTTTTGTAGCAAAATGTGGCCTGTTGGCACATGGAAAAACTCAAGTATTTTTCGCTTTGCATGTCCAGTCAGACACTGTCGAGGTTGTTTCTACCAAAGTTAATGCCTTTCATCCCTATAAAAAATAAAAAACTTGTCAAAGAAAACAAAAAACCGCAATTTTATACAACACAGTACATTTGTACTGCAGTACGGCAGAAGTCCGGTGTACTTCTGCCAGGTCGGATAAGCATGATCGGACACCATAAGTACCGAAAAGAGTCCATGTACACACGAAACGCAGCTACTGAATAAAGATTTTATTATAGACTATGTTTTCAATGGCATAAATCGTGCAAAATCCCCCAAAAACATGAAAACAACATGCGTAGGCATCCATAGTTGGATCCCATCTACGTACGATTTTTCTACGGTTTTGGTACGTACGCGTAGGTACGGAACGCGTAGTTGCCCAACTCTAGTAATCTCTGGGTGGCGATCCTGTCCAGACGTACCTTTAACAGTAATTGACCGCAGCAGTACAACAAAGATTCAAAACCCTGATAATATTCAGCCATTTAAACACGAAAAAATTTGGATACCGTTGGGCACGGGTACCCTGTAAAGCACGCTACAACGTATTGAGATGAAGTTGAAGCAAACAACAATCTTTGGACTGCCTGCAGGCCCACTTCTCCCACCACAGTAACCAACAAAAAGGCAAAACTTTTGGGAAAAAAAGCGTCAGTGTAAAGAACTTGAAGCACAAGATATCGAAGGCCAACCACAGAAAAAGTCCTGTCGAGAGAATCATGGTTTGAAGAGTTTCGATGGCTCATAAAGGTGCCAGTCGTATGTCCTAAAACGAGAAATACTACATATCTAGCATCATGTTCAGTTTGCAAAGAAGCAAACGTGCGAAGTGGAATTGGGGCGCATCCAACTTCAGTTTTGAAAAAGTGCAATTGGGAAACCCACGAGGCCTCTGGTCCGCATGAAGAGGTACGTGGTTAGACACCTTGATTGAATCTCGAGCTTGCCGTCAACTAGCGTGGAGAACGAGGGAACTTTCAGCCTGATGAACCTGTGAAAGAGTGCACTTCGAAATAGAATGGAACAAGAACTCCTGCAAAATCTTTGCCGCATTCAACGCGGCCATTACACACCTCAGACGTTTCCGTATGACAAGATGCACAAAGCTTGGATGAGTACTGAGCGATACATGTACGACGTGTAGGTGCGTATCCATGGACATCCATGTTGATGGATAGCTCTTCATGTAACAGTTTTGAGAGTATTATCAGTTGGTCAATAGGGCAAGGATCTCCAACACGGATTTTGAGCAGCAGACCGCTTGGACAGTCCAATTTGAAGTCAGGGAATATACAAGAGTTGTGGCCGTAGCTTAAGTGTGTGGCATGGCGGTCCGTCGGCCTGAGTGGCCGCACATTTTGTAAGCAATGGGAGGTGGCCGGCCATGATTTGCCGCAGGTCAAACGTGCAAGACCCCCTTCATCGGCCACTGGGCCGCAAGGCAAAAACTAAAAAAAAAAAAAAAAAAACCCTGCCGGCGGGGCCGGGGCAAAAACCGAATATGTGTCGCGAGCAGTGTTTTACACCCCGTACGTTGCCCGTACGGGGAATGCAAATTCATACGGGGCCCGTACAAAATTCCAGGCCTGGGTCGGGGCACCCGTAAAAATCCGGACTGTGTGGCCAAGGAAATACGGGGAGGCCCCATGTTACTTGGTGCCCGCCCTACGGGGTCCCCGTAAAAATTATGCCTACTTCTCGATTAATTTACGGGGGAAAAAAGCTGTGATCGACGTACAAAGCCCATGAAATTTGGTGAAAATGGCTTTTAATATCACAGGAGGCTGCCGGCCGTGTCACATTTGTTTGGGAACTCGCGAGGTCGAATTTATTTGGATTTCCAGAGCAAATTCCTTTATTTTTAGGAGAATTTGCCCCAAATTCTCCTATCAATAAGGGAATTTCCGCTGGAAATGTGATGTGACTCCCGACTCGGGAATCGGGTCACCCTATTGTGGCTGAAATGTGATCTCGCGGACCCGATTGTCGCGGAAATGTGATCTCGTGGACCCGATTGGCTGAAATGTGATCACGCGGAAGCACGGCGGGAGTTGTCAATATCTTTTGCGTAGTCGGTTCGTTTATGCCATCCAAAACGGTGTGAAGTTCACACCTTGAACTGACACAGGGTTGCTGCCGTTTGAAGACAGACACGACGTTCCTTTATTTGTATTGAAAAGTTGCTAAAGGATGGAGGAGGCAGGTTTGCCGGACCAACCTATAGGGCAGAACCTCGGCAATGAGGACCCTCCTATAGATATAGACTTGCCTTATTATTTCGATGATGA
>KV908490.1:113657-183657 GCA_002005505.1 Botryococcus braunii | reverse complement strand
CGTTCAACTGTTGCCAGTCAAGTCACCTCACTCACAGTCGCCACTGCTTGTTAATCGACATACAACAAGAGTGCTGCCGGACTAAACACCCTCGTGCCGGGTCATACAGGTAAACTGTTGTCATGGCATCACACATACAAGAACAATGGATTAGGAAAGGGTCTAGATAATGTGTATTAGGAAGGTGCTAATGTTTTAGCTCATCGGACATCGGTAATGCAGACTATCAGTAACTACGTAGATAGAGTAGTTTGAATTACTGAGTGATGAGAGAGAGCAATAAGCATTGTAAGACTTGATTGGGACTACAAAAGCGCTTCGGGTGTTTGTCGTTCAACTGTTGCCAGTCAAGTCACCTCACTCACAGTCGCCAATGCTTGTTAATCGACATACAACAAGAGTGCCGCCGGACTAAACACCCTCGTGCCGGGTCATACAGGAAACGCCAAGCTCAGAAGTTTACAGGTTATGGGCCCACCAACTCTTATGCGGGGCATGTAAGATGTATGACTCGAGCAAAGTAATCTGCAATGGCGCGAAAGAGGCAAAGCGGACGCATGAGCACGGGCGGAGGTAGACCTCCTCCTCCTCCACCTCCTCCTCCAACATATAACGAGCGAAGAAAGGCAGGAGGAGAGAAAGGACCACGAACGATTGAAGAACGAGCATTTCTTGTAAAGGACTTCGTCAACGAAGCCCATGGACCGGGAGCACTCACGCCTCCTCAGTGGTTCCAAGATCGCTTTCCGATATATCCAGCCTATAAATTTACAGTGTGGGAAGTTTCGTTCATCAACGAAGAGCCTGGATATCTGACATGCGCAATCTTTGAGAGGTGCCTACAGCAAACGGGAGGACCATCACACGAAGCATATTGGACAGAGAAGGCAGCCTACGCAGCCATTGAGTTAGCCTTGAGCAGCCTGGGAGACGACTTCATTGACCGACTAATTTTCTACGGCGAGGGCGAGTTTCACGTGGACGAGTGGGTCACAGAGGACGACAGTGAGGACGAGGACGGAGACTCCAGACTGTCAGAGAGGAGCGACAACTGACCAGCACCAAACAGCATGAAGAAGAAGGGTACCAGAACCAGCTCTGAATCAAAATCAGCAGGAGAGGAGTCTACATCAACCCCCACCAGGGAACCATGCACTCCCAGTACTTCAAAGGGGGAAGGAGACACCCTTCCCAAGGTCATTGCTACACTAGTCAAGGTTCATATCAAACTGCAGCGTAAAGGTCAGAACTTTGTGGTGTGGGACAATGCATTTACGGCAGCCAATGATGCAAAGGGTTCTTTGCCTGCCATTCAAGAAGCTATGCCTGGGACTACCCATAATGCTGCAGCATTGTTGTTACTGTATGAATCAGTTCCTGAAGACTGGTTGGGTGAGCTGTCAAGTAAACCATCAGCGTATGATGCGTATGTGCATATTTGTAGGAAGTTTGTGGGAGGCTACAACCCTCAGGCTAATGCTGACTGGTTGAAAGAGATGTCTCGTGGCATGAAACAAGGTGAAACAATTTCCCAGTACGTCAATAGGATGATCAATCTGAAAGGTTGTCTGAAACGAAATGGACATGATCTCTTGGATGGGCACGTGGCCACACAGATTGTGCAAGGCCTGCCTGCAACTGCCAACTCTCCTGGACTACTGCCTACAGCCGTGGCTTATCCCCTGAACCAGCTGGCAGACCTCATCTCCACCACAGCAGAAGCAATGGGCTATAACGATGACCCAGATCAGCCTGCAATGGTCATGACAGCACAGCCAACCCCAGCTGCTGCAGTCCATGCTCCTGTTGCATGTGCTGCGACTCAGACCAGACAGCCTACAGACACAGAGGCCAAGGTGGAGGTACGTGGTACGTGCAACTACTGTCACAAAAAGGGGCACTTCTGGAGAGACTGCCGCAAGAGGCAGAGGGACGCAGAAACCCAGAGGAATGTGGTAGCAGCGGTGCAGCAACTGGCTGGCATGTGGCCCCAAGGACAGCTTCCCGGAGGACTCCAGCCCCCTCCAGCAGTCCAGCATGCCTTCCCTGCAGCTGGAGTCTTTCCACTACTGCACCCACCACCTGGTCCACCCTCTCCTCCACCAGAAGGTATGCCACACGTGGTATCCTATAATGCTCTCAAACCATGCAAGGGGAGAATATCCAAACAGTCCTGGTTGGTAGACAGTGGAGCGTTAGTTCATCTTGTAAATAATCTTTCCCTGCTACATGCTCCCACAGTACATGCTGCTCCCATCCCCCTGCAGCTGGCCACGTCTGATTCAACAGGAGGAATTATTGCCACTGGATCAGTCTGCCTATTGAACCAGCAATGTATCCAACTGTGGCTGCATCATGTTCAGTGTGTTCCCTCTGCAACGACGAACATCTTGTCTGTTTCTGTAAACTTCTGTGTTCGGCGTTCCCTGTATGACCCGGGCACGAAGGGTGATTAGCTCGTCGGTACTCTTGTTGTGTGTAGGAGAACAAGCAGTGACCGAATGTGAATGAGGACTTGATAGGCAACAGTCAAGAGATAAGCACCCGAAGTGCCTTTAATGTCCCAATCAAGTCATTACAATGCTACTTGCTTTCTCTCATCGCTCCGTAATTCAAACTACTTAATCTACGTAACTACCGATAGTCTGCATTATCAGTGTTCAATGAGGAAAAGCATTAGCACCAACTTAATAATATTACCTAGACCTTTCCTAACCCATAGTCAATGAGGCTTCAGTCTCTTAACGTCAGGTTACCTGTATGACCCGGGCACGAAGGGTGATTAGCTCGTCGGTACTCTTGTTGTGTGTAGGAGAACAAGCAGTGACCGAATGTGAATGAGGACTTGATAGGCAACAGTCAAGAGATAAGCACCCGAAGTGCCTTTAATGTCCCAATCAAGTGCCTCGTCCTTGCATGCCGGCGTCATAAATCCTTTCTAGCAAACCGTGTCTGATTACCTCATTCTTCCTAATCAACGTATAATTGGTCTAGATTGGTTCTGGCAAAACTCCGAGGTTCTGCCACCTATTATTCATTGAAGCAGATCTGGCCACTATTACTCTTCTGAGGGAAAGGCATCAAAATGTTCTGTCACTATTATAACACTTCCCCTTGCCTTTTCCTCACAAAAACTTGGCCAATCCCAGAGCCTCACGATGTCCCTGAAATACTTGCCTTGTTAACGGCTTCGTGAATATATCTGCCACATTCCTTGCAGAAGGAACGTATTTCACATCCACCTGACCCAATGCAATAGCTTCCCTTGCAAAATGAAAGCTGATTGCAATGTGTTTGGTATGCTTCGAGAACACTGGATTTCTGAGATGATTGATGCATCCCTGATTATCACAGTGGATCTTCACAATCCATGGAGAAATACCAATTTCTTCCAGGAATCCCTTCATCCAATTGGCCTCTTTGACAGCTGCACTTGCCGCCATAAACTCAGCCTCTACAGTGGAGGTAGCAACTGCAGACTGCTTCTTGCTTCCCCAAACTACAGCTCCTCCGAACACACGAATTACGTAACCAGTGGTGGAAAACCGATGATCCTGATCACCACCATAATCTGCATCAACAAAGCCCTCCAGCTCTGTATCCTGCCCTCCAAGCACCAAAACAAGATCCCTGGTGGCCTTCAGATATTTCAGCACTCTGACTGCCTCATTCCAGTGAGCAGTAGTGGGAGTGATCCTATACCTGGACAGCACTCCCACAGCCTGGGAAACATCAGGCCTAGTGGTGTTGGCAATGTACAACAATGACCCAACCAGTTCACAATATCTGTGTCCTGGTGGCAAGGGACTCCCAGCCCCAATGCTGGCACTGTTGTCCTTAGACACAGGTTGCTGTGTGGCCACAAAATCCTTAGTCATAGGGGTGTCAGGCCCCACAAACTCCAGATCTAGCCCAAATTTCTCAACGAGTGCATCAATCTTGGGGATGCAGCTCAATGAAATCAACCCTTTTTCTCTATCTCTCATTACTTGGCAGCCCAAGAAATCTTTCGCCTCTCCTAGATCATGAATGGTGAACTCCTGCTTAAGCAAACCTTTCACTCTCTCAATCTCACCCATGCCCTTGGAAACTATCAATAGATCATCAACATAAATCAGCACAAAGGATTTTCCTCCATCTACTGAGCACTTCACATAGACACCAGCATCACTCTTGCACACTTCATACCCCATGGTATGTAGCTTCTCATTAAGGGTCTTATGCCATGCCCTTGGGGCTTGTTTCAGGCCATACAGAGCCTTCTTCAAGCGACACACTGTGTTCCCATCCCCATTTTCAAACCCAGGAGGTTGTGTGACATACACTTCCTCCTCTAATTCCCCATTCATGAACGCAGTCTTGACATCCACCTGGTGGATTTCAAGGCCCTCTTGTGCAGCGACTGACAATAAGGCTCTCCTGGACCCATAGCTGCTAGTTGGAGCAAAGACCTCCATGACATCTACACCAGGAATTTGCTTGCATCCTTGAGCTACCAGCCTAGCCTTGAACCTCAGCACATTTCCATGTGCATCCATTTTCACGGAAAAGATCCAATGAACTGGAATCACCTTATGACCACGAGGTCTAGGGACATACTCCATGACCTCATGGGCATCCAAGGAATTCTGCTCTTCTTGCATAGCAGCCTTCCAATATTCCCACTGAGGGGACTTCTGTGCCTCCCTCAAGCTGGATGGCACACTAATCTTCCCAAACCGTACCCCTGTGTGCTTCCCCTGATCTGGCTTGCTCCCACTCTCTTCTTCACCCACTACTCTTTCGCTGAATGTCGCCGCACTGCACCTGGGTGCAGGTTGTGAGGATTCTGACCCTCCTCGCTGCTCTCTCTCTCTCTTCGACTCACAGTTTGCCCTTTCGAGCTTACTGCTTCGCACTCTCACATCATCCTCCCAAACACAGGTATCTCTCGGAAAGCTCTTATCATTAGGCAAATTCTCACACTGTCCAAGCTTCCGATTCACCTCCTCATCCACACTCTTACATGTCTGACGGGTTTCAACCACGTCTGAGCTCTCACAGGCAATTACACCACTATGCGCAGCTTGGGCACTTGGTCTGTCTTGGTGCTGGGCCCATCTCTCTCTCTCTCTCTGTCTGCTTCCTGCCAAACATGAGCGCTGGGGCGCAGGCCCAGTAGCACACTCACAAGCATAGCCCACACACGTGTGGCTGGCACCACATTGTCCTTGGGCATTCCAGACTGAGCTCACATCTCTAACAGTTCCCTCAGGCACTGAACAGGACCCACCCATGCATCTCAGCTCACTTGGACCATTTTCAGTCTGATCAGAGACTGTCCCCCTCTCTTCACTCACAATTGAAACAGGTTCCTCTTGCACCTTACTCAAATCCTGCACTTCCCCTGGTCCCTGTGACTTAGTGTCACCATCAGTCAGCCCCTCTCTCTCACAGTTCTCTCCCCCATCCTGTGCCAGCAGGATTTCACGAGCAGCTGCTCGTTGCTCATAGCGTTGAGCCCGAGACAGTCCATCCAGAGGAGGATATGCAGTGGCGGGAAGAGTATTCCGGAGTGACTGCTGTGCTCGCTCCAATGTCCGTTGATGCTGCCCACTGTCAGGGCCTCCACGTGCAAGTCGCTGAAGCGTGTCCAGTGCCCCGGACTGGTCCAGATCCAGCTGCAGTGGTTCCTCACTTGGTCCATGACCAGTTTCTGGAGCGCCCTCCTCTTGGGAAGACTTCCCCTGACATGCAGGCTCGGTTGCAGCTTGGTCAGGGGGTCCTGGGAGGGTGCTGTCAAGTCTGATGCTGGGGCAGGGAGCTCTGACAGCCTGATTCTGATTGCTGCACTGAGGTGAGGAGACTGTTGGGTTGCTGAGGTGCTGCTGAGCTGGCAAACCTTCAGGATACGTGAACTGTAGTGGCTGGTCAGGGAGGTTGGACATTCCCACCCGAGAGGCTCCTCGGATGTGTTCCACAAACTGGACATCTCTGCTCTCTCTCCAGACCCCCCCTCCCAGATAAATACGATATGCTTTGGACACTGGGGAATAGCCAGTGAACATGCCTGGCACAGTCTTTGGTGCAAATACCCCCCTCTGCTGATCTGGGACATGCACAAATGCCAGGCATCCCCACGTACGAAGAAGTGACACATCTGGCTTGTATCCCATGAACAATTCACAAGGAGTGAGAGGCCTGCCTGTACTGGGTCCCATATTCAGGAGGATGCAGGCTGTTTCTAGGGCCTCTTTCCACATGACAGGGCTGGCACCAGCAAAATTGAGGAGGGTTCTGGTTCGCTCCTTCAAGGTCCTGTTGGCTCGCTCTGCTATCCCGTTCTGCTGGGGAGTGTAGGGGGCAGACATCTCCAGCTTACTGCCCCATGCTGTCTGTGGTAAAGCAAGCTCCATCACGAAGAGCAGCAGAAACAGACAAGATGTTCACCGTTGCAGAGGGAACACACTGAACATGGTGCAGCCACAGTGGGATAGAATGCTGGTTCAATAGGCAGATTGATCCTGTGGCAGTGATTCCTCCTGTTGCATCAGACGTGGCCAGCTGCAGAGGGATAGGTGTAGCATGGACTGTAGGAGCATGTAACAGTGACAGATCATTGACAAGATGGACTGATGCTCCACTGTCTACCAACCAGGACTGTTTGGAAATGTTCCCCTTGCATGGTTTGAGAACATTATAGGATACCACGTGTGGCATACCTTGAGGTGGGGGAGAAGGTGGACCTGGTGGTGGGTGCAGTAGTGGAAACGCTCCCGCTTCAGGGAAGACATGCTGGACTGCTGGTGGGGGCTGAGGTCCTCCGGGAAACTGACCTTGGGGCCACATGCCTGCCAGTTGCTGCACTGCTGCTACCACATTCCTCTGGGTTTCGGTGTCCCTCTGTCTCTTGCGGCAGTCTCTCCAGAAGTGTCCCCTTTTGTGGCAGTA
The DNA here is from genome assembly GCA_002005505.1 of Botryococcus braunii. Taxonomy (NCBI): domain Eukaryota; kingdom Viridiplantae; phylum Chlorophyta; class Trebouxiophyceae; genus Botryococcus; species Botryococcus braunii. Next base: position 176,727 of record KV908490.1, on the reverse strand, counting down.
GTTGCACGTACCACGTACTTCTCCCTTGGTCTCTGTGTCTGTAGACTGTCTGGTCTGAGTGACAGCACATGCAGTGGGGGCAGGGGCTGCAGCAGCCTGCACTGGTTGTGCAGTCATGACCACTGCAGGCAGTTCTGGGTCATCATCGTAGCCCGTTGCTTCTGCTGTGGTGGAGATGAGGTCTGCTAGCTGGTCCAAGGGATAAGCAACGGCTGTAGGCAGCAGTCCAGGGGGATTGGCAGCTGCTGGCAGGCCCTGCACGATCTGGGTGGCCACGTGCCCATCTAGAAGATCATGTCCATTGCGTTTCAAGCACCCTTTCAGATTAATCATCCTATTGACATACTTAGAGATGGTTTCACCTTGTTTCATGCCACGGGACATCTCCTTTAACCAGTCAGCATTGGCCTGAGTATTGTAACCTCCCACAAACTTCCTACAGATATACACATATGCATCATATGCAGATGGCTTACTTGACAGCTCCCCCAACCAGTCTTCTGGTACTGATTCATACAGCAGCAACAAAGCTGCGGCATTGTGGATGGTCCCAGGCATAGCTTGTTGAATGGCTGGCAACGAACCCTTGGCATCATTTGCTGCAGTAAAAGCATTGTCCCACACCACAAAGTTCTGGCCCTTACGTAGCAGTTTTATATGTACCTTGACCTGAGTGGCAATGACCTTGGGAAGTGTGTCTCCTTCCCCTCTGGAGGTGCTGGGAGTGCAAGGCTCCCTGGTAGGAGTTGATGTAGACTCCTCTCCTGCTGACTTCGATTCTGAGCTGGTACTCGTACCCTTCTTCTTCATGCTGTTCGGACCCTGTCAGTCGTCGCTCCTTTCTGACAGTCTGGAGTCTCCGTCCTCGTCCTCACTGTCGTCCTCTGTGTCCCACTCGTCTGCGTGAAATTCTCCTCCGCCGTAGAGAATTAGATGATCAATGAAGTCGTCTCCCAGGCTGCTTAAAGCAAGCTCAATCGCTGCGTAGGCAGCTTTCTCTGTCCAATAAGCTTCTTGCGATGGACCTCCCGTTTGCTGTAAGCACCTCTCAAAAATTGCTCTTGTCAGATATCCTGGCTCTCCGTTGATGAAAGAGATCTCCCAAACAGTGAATTTATAAGCTGGATATATCGGGAAACGCTCTCTGAACCACTGAGGTGGGGTGAGTGCTCCTCGTCCGTGTGCTTCGTGGACGAAGTCCTTCACTAGGAATACTCGTTCGTCTATCGTCCGTGGGCCTTTCTCTCCTCCTGCCTTTCTTCGCTCTTTATATGTTGGAGGAGGAGGTGGAGGTGGAGGAGGTCTACTTCCGCCCGTGCTCATACGTCCGGTTTGTCGCGTTCGCGCCATCGCAGACTACTTTGCCCAAGTCATACATTTTTCATGCCTCAGCAGAAAAGCTGTGGGCCCATAACCTGTAAACTTCTGTGTTCGGCGTTCCCTGTATGACCCGGGCACGAAGGGTGATTAGCTCGTCGGTACTCTTGTTGTGTGTAGGAGAACAAGCAGTGACCGAATGTGAATGAGGACTTGATAGGCAACAGTCAAGAGATAAGCACCCGAAGTGCCTTTAATGTCCCAATCAAGTCATTACAATGCTACTTGCTTTCTCTCATCGCTCCGTAATTCAAACTACTTAATCTACGTAACTACCGATAGTCTGCATTATCAGTGTTCAATGAGGAAAAGCATTAGCACCAACTTAATAATATTACCTAGACCTTTCCTAACCCATAGTCAATGAGGCTTCAGTCTCTTAACGTCAGGTTACCTGTATGACCCGGGCACGAAGGGTGATTAGCTCGTCGGTACTCTTGTTGTGTGTAGGAGAACAAGCAGTGACCGAATGTGAATGAGGACTTGATAGGCAACAGTCAAGAGATAAGCACCCGAAGTGCCTTTAATGTCCCAATCAAGTGCCTCGTCCTTGCATGCCGGCGTCATAAATCCTTTCTAGCAAACCGTGTCTGATTACCTCATTCTTCCTAATCAACGTATAATTGGTCTAGATTGGTTCTGGCAAAACTCCGAGGTTCTGCCACCTATTATTCATTGAAGCAGATCTGGCCACTATTACTCTTCTGAGGGAAAGGCATCAAAATGTTCTGTCACTATTATAACAGTTTCTGCTGCCCTTCGTGATGGAGCCTGTTTTGCCACAGACAGCATGGGTGCATTCACAACAGTCTCTGGCCCGAATGGCTGGAAGATGCCCATCAGAGCAGAAAATGGTCTTTATTATGTACATGACTGCCTACCTGTTGCCCCAGTGCAAAACTCGTTACCAGTGGCAGCTGCAGTGAAGAACAAATCCAAGAAAAACCTGCAGCATGACTGTGCGAAACGATTTCTGTGGCACAGCAGAATGGGACATCCGGGTGAATCATGGATGCAGCGCCTGAGCAACGAACAGCTAGTCACAGGCATTGACACTTCCCTGTCAACGTGTGAGAACTGTCCAAAGTATTGTGAAGCATGTATTGAGGGGAAGCACACCCGTCCTCCATTTGGGGAAAGTTCCAGGCCTGCAATAAATCCTCTTGACAGAATTCATATTGATACAGTGGGCCCCATCTCCCCAGCTGCCATTACAGGAGAACGGTTTTGAGTGACAGTGGCAGATGAAGAGTCTGGATGGAAGGCTGTCCTGCCAGTGAGAACTAAGGATGTCATTTGGTCTGTTGTCAAAGACCTTATTATGTTCTGGCAGACCGAAAAAGGAGTCACAGTAAAGTGTATCCGGAGCTACAGAGGTACTGAATTTATTAATGCCGGATTCAAGAAGATCTGTGCTTCTCAGGGCACTAAATTGGAGATGTCTGCTCCCTACACCCCACAGCAGAATGGGATAGCAGAGCGAGCCAACAGGACCTTGAAGGAGCGAACCAGAACCCTACTTAATTTTGCTGTAGCAAGCCCTGTCATGTGGAAAGAAGCCTTGGAAACAGCATGCACTCTCCTGAATATGGGACCCAGCACAGGCAGGCCTCTCACTCCCTTTGAAATGTTTATGGGATACAAACCAGATGTTTCCCTCTTGCGTACGTGGGGATGCCTGGCCTTTGTCCATGTACCAGAGCATCAGAGGGGAGTGTTTGCACCTAAGGCAGTGCCTGGCATGTTTACTGGATATTCCCCGGTGTCCAAGGCGTTCAGGATTTATTTTGGAGGGGGAGTCTGGAGGGAGAGCAGAGATGTGGTATTTGTAGAGCATCTTCGGGGGGCCTCCAGAGTGGGAATACACATTCTGCCTGGACAGCCTCAGCAGTTTTCATACCCTGAAGACCTGCAACTCCAGCAGCAGGACAGTGAACATCCTGCTGGTCCCAACCAACTCCGTACTCAGAATGGCGCTATCAGCATAACCTGCTCCAGCAACAGACCTGACAGCACCCTCCCAGAAGCCCCTGACGAGGCTGCAACCGAGCCTGTCGGTCAGGGGAAGTGTCTCCCGGAGGAAGCTGCCCCTGACCAAGTCACAGGATCACCGGGAGGAACTCATCCACTGGATCTTGTTGAGTTCTGAACATTATTATTGAATGCCTTGTGCTTTAAGTGATCTTCATGTGTGCACTATTAGGATATGGGTCCATTGAGAACATAAGGTACCTTGAGACACGGCAGATTCTGGACGTTTTCGAACATAAGGTACAATCCTATCTAGATCACACGTTTGTCGGATGAACTCTTAAGGCTGCCCCACCGGAGTGAATACCAACTGGTTGTGAAAGATGCTGGGCATCACCAGATGCTAGTCTTGTCCGACAGTTGTGTGTGGCACTCAGCAGACAGTGGTACGGACTGTAGCTGGAGTAACTTCGTCTATTGACGACCTGTCTGCTTTGTACAGGTACGGTGCGGCAGTGTGTGTTGTATCATTGTTGCTATTGTGAGAGTGAACAAGCTTAGTGTACCCTGTAGTCACTCAAACAGATAAGGGACAGTGACTTCAGGGAGTATAGGCATGTACTTGAACGTAGCCGTCTAGAGCCTTATCTAGTGATTGCTTGATCGGTGCTTGTGTACAAGATAATGATGTAACGGAACTGGTTGTGAAAGATGCTGGGCATCACCAGATGCTAGTCTTGTCCGACAGTTGTGTGTGGCACTCAGCAGACAGTCGTACGGACTGTAGCTGGAGTAACTTCGTCTATTGACGACCTGTCTGCTTTGTACAGGGAAAGCCGATTGCCCATAACCTTTCACAGGTTATGGGCCCACGCCCTTCCAGGTGAGCCAAGTAAAAGCAGGAGTGAAGGTCGTCTACGGATGGGTCAGACGTAAGCGTCAACAAAGGAGCTCGAGCATGGCGCAGCGGCGCAAGGGAACTCGAGTGCACCAGGACCATTATCTTACTCACAGTTTACCTTTCTGGGAAATTCATAATTGAAGTTTTAGCTGTGCTTTATCATTCATAGACGTTGTCTAGAAGCACTGAGTGAGTCGGGCCGGACTCCGGCGCAAACTTCTGAGGGGAACATATCTGCTACTACTGTGCAAGACTGGCTGGTAAATTTCCATGACATGGAGGGAATTGTAGGGTATTGCTGCATTCCAGAAGTTTATGAGTAAGTTTGGCTGGTGAAGTGACAATAGTATGACAAAAAGGGGCAAAGAAAAGGAAAGTAGCAGTGAAACAGCAATGTCTCAACCTGGAGAAGTCAGTGGGGCCACTCCAGGGCAGTCTATGACCGGGACACAATCAGCCACTGCAGAACCAAAGGTGGAGATTGACAAGGCAGCCTACATCCCCAATACCTCTAATCCAAAGATGACTGTCATGCTTGATGATGGAGGGCGCAATTTTGAATTTTGGTATGAAAATTTGGAGGCGTGCGCAAACACCAAGGGGGTCAGAGCGGCTTTGGAGAGGCCAATGCCAGGGTCGGTGGAGAACTCAGCCATCAAGCAGTGGCTGATCCAGTCAGTTCCAGTCATCTGGCATTCTCAGATCTCATGCCACAAAGCAGCGTTCGACTTCATCGCGTGGGTGAAGAACAGTCACACTGGAGGGAGCAACCAAGACATCAACCTTGAGTGGTACAAGGAAATGGAGCAGGGCATCAAGACAGGGGAGACACTCAAGGTCTACCTCTACAGAATGATGGATCTGGCTACAAGTCTCAGAAACAACGCGTTCATCCTCTTGGACCACAATGTTGGGGAGCTGATGGTGAAGGGCCTCCCTCCTGTGCTGAGGCTCGAGTCCCTGGAGGTTATGGCAACCGACAAGCCGCCATTGGAGCTGATTCAAAGAATCCTGCGCGCCGCAGCCAGCCGTGGGTACAAGGACCCACCTGCAGAGGGAACACCTCAGGCCATGGCAGCTGCAGCAGTGGCTGGTCCCTCTGGGGGGGTAGCTGGAGCGTCATCAAGCGCTGGAGCTGCACCAGGAGTGGGAGCAGTACCGGGAGTTGGAGCAGCACTACCAGCAAACGAACAGCCTCCCGCTGGCCCCTCTGCAACTACTTTTGGTGGCAGGGGGCGTGGACCTGGCAGGGCAAGAAGGCCCAGAGAGGAGCTTACATGCCACTTCTGCAAGGCAAAGGGCCACTTCATGACTGACTGCGGACCGCTCAGGCAGCTGCAGGCTCTGCATCAAAACATGCAAGCGGCAAGCGTTGGGCCTGCAGCTTACTGGGGCCAGGGAGGCCCACAGTCGTCTCCTCAAGCCTGGTGGGACCATGGATCTGGCCGGGGTGGCCCGCCTTCATCCGCTTCCAGCCCTGGACCTCCTTCAGCATATAACTATCCAACAAGTCAACACACGTTTCCGGGGTGGCATTTACCACCTCCACCCCCTCCTTCTGGTGAGGCGATGTTTATCTCTCTCAATGTGCTTGCCCCAACTTCGCATGGAGTTAGCAGCACATCTTGGTTAATAGATAGTGGTGCCTCTGTGCATATAGTCAATGATCTCTCATTGCTCCATAATCCAGTTATGCATAGACAGCCTCTTCCTCTGCACTTGGCAACCTCAGACGCCAAGGGAGGAATCATTGCATCTGGGTCTGTATGCCTTGTGAATGCAAGGCACGAAGTATTCTGGCTGCACAATGTGCAGTGTGTTCCTTCTGCGCATACCAACCTCATTTCAGTCACTGGTGCAATTCAGGATGGAGCATCTTTCCTGACTGACACTGCAGGTGGTTACACAGCCATGAAGGGACCTGAAGGGTGGTGTGGAGATATCACCCGCGCACGAGGTCTGTTTTTTTTGGAGTTTGTTAGTCCTGTCAGAGGGCAGCAAGTTGGCTGCAGACATATTGATCACATGGCTGAGGCGTCTCATCTTAGGAAAGGACACGTGTGTAGCGAGAGATCTCTGTGGCATGCTAGGTTAGGTCATCCTGGTGCCAGCAGCATGCAGAGGTTCTCCAAGGAAGATTTGGTTACAGGAATCAATATCTCCCTTGCTCCCTGCTCTGAGTGCCCCAAGCACTGTGAATCGTGTATACAAGGGAAACACTCCAGACCTCCTTTCCCTGTATCTTCCAGGCCTGCACATCACCCACTCGATAGAGTCCATGTGGATACTGTGGGTCCCATATCACCTCCTGCCATCACAGGTGAACGATATTGGGTCACTGTAGTGGATGAAAGTTCACACCAAGTTGCCTCCCTGCCTGTGAAGTCAAAGGATTGCATCCCAAAGGCTGTGATAGACCTGCTCCGTTTTTGGCAGACCCAACGAGGCACGGTTGTGAAGTGTGTGAGGACTGACAGGGGTTCAGAGTTCCTGAACCAGCAATTCAAAGAGTTTTGTGCTCAGCAGGGCACTAAGATGGAGTCCTCAGCGCCCTACACGCCTCAGCAGAATGGGGTGGCGGAGAGGATGAATAGGACCCTGAAGGAGCGAACAAGGACTCTGTTGGTCCATGCTGCAGCAGACCCCTCCCTTTGGAAGGAGGCGCTTGAGACAGCTACCCTCCTCTACAATGTGGGTCCTACTTCAGGCAGGTCCCTGACCCCCATGGAATTATTCTTTGGTGTCAAACCTGATGTGTCTGTGCTGCGCACGTTTGGCTGTGTAGCCCATGTGCACATTCCCAGTGGCCAAAGGTCTGTTTTTGGGCCCAAGACCATCCCTGGGATGTTTACTGGTTATTGTCCCCAGTCTAAAGCGTATCGTGTGTACGTGGGGAATGGAGTGTGGAAGGAGAGTAGAGACGTCAGCTTTATCGAGCACTTGAGGGGGGCTGAGAGAGTGGGTCTATCAAAGGTCCAGCCTGGGTCTGTCTATGATTCTAGGATATCACCCCCCCTTGGCAGTGAGAATCTGGCAACGCCTCAAGCAATTCCCTCTGCTGCTCCACCCACGTTCTGGGATGAGGAGGATGACCATGGAGTGGAGACGCTTTCCACTGGGGCTCCTGGGACCTCTGGACTTTGTGCTGGGGATCAGTCTGGAGACGGGACCACAGCAGCACATGACCAAGGAAACCCCACCAGCCTGGATTCTACTGTTGGGACCCCAGAACCATCTCAGCACTCGTGGTCGGTGCTTGAGCATATGCAGAATCTGGCCAGGGGGGGTGTAGAAACTCAATCCCAGGTAGAAAAAATGCAGAAGGTACAAGAGGGGTTGCGAATGCAGGGGAAGTCACAAATTCCCCTTCCTCCAGGGACCACCCTTACAAGGGAGCAGCGTTATGTACAGCGCGTGGCTAGGAGAGAGCATTCTGACATCCCATTGCATGCCCCTGACCCAGGTCAGGCAATTGTGAGTGAGCCAAACATGGTTGGTCTCCCTGATATGCAGGGGCAGGTTGAGACAGTCGAGGCTATGTTCGGTGCAGATGTAAGAGATGAGAGCAGTGGGTTAGACATGCCAGCAGTAGGGGAAGCTGGTGCCCAATCCCAGTCACTGGCTAGTCATGCTTATGGTGTGCAGGCTGACATTGTAGGCGCAGCTCAGGCAAGTCTGGGTAGTGTGCCCAAGTGTGAGTCCAGGAGAGAGAGAGAGCTGCTGCTCCCCTCTGCATTGCGGAAGGTGCGAGAATGTAAGGGTGCTGCACATGAGTCCAGTAGTCAAGGAGAGAGAGAGAGACTTGAGAAGGAATCAGATAATCCCGGCAGTACTGCCCAGTCCCAGCATAAGGTACATAATGTACCTTATTCTGGCAACCAGGGAGAGAGAGAGAGAGAAGGGAACAGCATCAGTAAGGCTGACAGCCCTGCTGCACCACAGCATAAGGTACAGAGTGTACCTTCTGTCACGTTGGGAAAAGTTCACGTGCCCTCAAACTTGAGGGAAGCCCAGCGCTCACCTCAGTGGGAGTTTTGGCAGCAGGCAATGCAAGAGGAGATGGAGTCTTTAGACACCCATGAGGTTATGCAGTATGTGGAAAGACCCCATGGGCAGAAAGTTATCCCTGTTCATTGGATTTTTTCTACAAAAAACGATGCACATGGGAATGTCACTCGGTTTAAAGCAAGATTGGTTGCCCAGGGTTGCAGACAGATTCCTGGTATAGATGTTGGTGAGGTTTTTGCACCTACCAGCAGCTATGGTGCTAGGAGAGCTGTGCTGGCAGTGGCTGCCACACAAAATCTTGAGATCCACCAAGTGGATATCAAGACAGCTTTTCTCAATGGGGAGTTGGAGGAAGAGGTCTATGTGACCCAACCACCAGGATTTGAGAATGGCAACACGAGAGTTGTGTGCAAGCTCAGGAAGGCACTCTACGGTCTTAAGCAAGCCCCACGGGCTTGGCACAAGACCTTGAGCGACAAGTTGAGCGTGATGGGGTATAGTGTGTGCAAGAGCGACGCTGGGGTATACATCAGGAGGGCCCCTGATGGTAATCTGTCGTTTATTCTTGTTTATGTCGATGATCTTCTCATAGTTGCCAGAGTGGTTGCAGAGATTGAGTGGGGGAAAGAGTTATTGAAGAAGGACTTCACCATCCATGATTTGGGAGAGGTGAATGATTTCCTGGGGTGTCAGGTCCTACGCAATAGAGTTCAGGGCACTATTTCCATGAGTTGCACTCCCAAGATTGATGCTCTTGTGGAGAAGTTTGGCGTTGCTGATGATGGACGTGGGGTTGATACCCCCATGTCCAAGGACTTCGTGGCTAGCAGCAGACCCGAGTCCTCAGATGGTATGTCACATGGGGCTGGTACCCCTCTGCCACCTGGTCATCGATACTGCGAGTTAATTGGATCGTTACTGTACATAGCCAATACGACCCGGCCTGACATTTCTCAGGCTGTTGGAGTGTTGTCAAGGTATAGAATGACACCCACTACCTCACACTGGAATGAGGCCATTCGAGTGCTGAAGTACTTGAGAGATACCAGAGAGTTAGCTCTTACTCTGGGTGGAAAGGGCCCTGAGCTAGAAGGCTATGTTGATGCCGACTATGCTGGGGACCTGGACCACAGGTATTCCACCACTGGCTATGTTCTATCAGTCTATGGTAGTGCCGTGGTTTGGGGAAGCAAGAAGCAGAGCTCAGTTGCTACCTCAACTGTGCAAGCTGAGTTTATGGCAGCTGGCCATATTGTGAAGGAAGCCAACTGGCTAAGGGGCTTCTTGGAAGAGATAGGGGCTGCACCTTGGAGGGTCAAAATTTTCTGTGACAACCAAGGATGCATTTCTAATTTACGGAACCCCCTGTATTCCAAATTCACAAAGCACGTTGCAGTAAGCTTCCACTACGCTAGGGAAGCTATGGCACTTGGGCAGGTAGATATCCTCTATGTGGAATCTGCACGCAATGTGGCTGACATTATGACCAAGCCACTTGCCAAGCCCGTGTTTGTTGGTCATCGTGATTCACTAGGTTTGAGAAGATACACTTAAAGCATGCAGGCAAGGGGAAGTGTTGAGTTCTGAACATTATTATTGAATGCCTTGTGCTTTAAGTGATCTTCATGTGTGCACTATTAGGATATGGGTCCATTGAGAACATAAGGTACCTTGAGACACGGCAGATTCTGGACGTTTTCGAACATAAGGTACAATCCTATCTAGATCACACGTTTGTCGGATGAACTCTTAAGGCTGCCCCACCGGAGTGAATACCAACTGGTTGTGAAAGATGCTGGGCATCACCAGATGCTAGTCTTGTCCGACAGTTGTGTGTGGCACTCAGCAGACAGTCGTACGGACTGTAGCTGGAGTAACTTCGTCTATTGACGACCTGTCTGCTTTGTACAGGTACGGTGCGGCAGTGTGTGTTGTATCATTGTTGCTATTGTGAGAGTGAACAAGCTTAGTGTACCCTGTAGTCACTCAAACAGATAAGGGACAGTGACTTCAGGGAGTATAGGCATGTACTTGAACGTAGCCGTCTAGAGCCTTATCTAGTGATTGCTTGATCGGTGCTTGTGTACAAGATAATGATGTAACGGAACTGGTTGTGAAAGATGCTGGGCATCACCAGATGCTAGTCTTGTCCGACAGTTGTGTGTGGCACTCAGCAGACAGTCGTACGGACTGTAGCTGGAGTAACTTCGTCTATTGACGACCTGTCTGCTTTGTACAGGGAAAGCCGATTGCCCATAACCTTTCACAGATCTGGATCTGTCCGGCATGATGGAGACACTCCGTCGAATGGCAAGAGGGAATCCCGACGGTGGAGGACATCAACAGTTTTTGGAGCGAGCACAGCAGTCCCTCCGAGACCCGCGGCCTGACAACGAAGGCCAGCCTCCGGAGGGAGTGACAAGATCGCAACGCTACGAGCATCGAACTGCTGCTCGCGAGCTCCTGCTGGCACAGGAGAAGGGTGAGAGCTGTGAGCGAGTGGGGCTGACAGAATGTGACACTGAGTCACAGGGACCAGGGGAAGTGCAGGAAAGAGGTCAGAATCACGAGAGACCTGCATCACATGTGAGCGATGAGAGGGGGACAGTCTCTGATCAGACTGAAGATGGTCCAAGCGAGCTGAGTTGTTTGGGTGGGCCCTGTACAGTGCCTGAGAGTGATGTTGGAGATGCATCATGTGAGATGAGCTGCACAGTCCAATTCCATGAAGCCCAGATACAATGTGGTGCCAGCCACACAAATGGGGGCAATGCTTGTGAGCGCGCAGCTGGGCCAGCGTCCCAGCGCACATGTGTAGTGGGTGGAAGACAGAGAGAGAGAGAGAGAGAGGCACTAGCTCAGTGCACAGAAGGAGCAGCCACACAAATCCTGCTGGGTGCTCAGACTGCTTGTGAGGGAACTGACGAGACTGCTACTCGCCAGACATGTGAGAGTGCGAATGAGGAGGTGAATCGGAAGCTTAGACAATGTGTGACAACCCCAGACTACAAGAGCTTTCCGAGAGGTACCTGTGTCTGGGAGAATGATGTAAGCGTGCGGAGCAGTAAGCTTGAAAAGGCAAACTGCGAGTCAAAGAGAGAGAGAGAGAGCAGAGAAGGAAATCTGAAACTGCTCAGGCCGTTCCAACGTGCAGTACGGCGACAGTCAGTGGAAGAGTAGTGGGTGAGAGAGAGAATGAGAACAGCACTGCTGAGAGCCAGGGAGAAAAGGGGAAGCATACTGGAGTGCGTTTCAGCAAGATAAGCGTGCCCTCAAGCTTGAGAGAGGCACAGCAGTCTCCCCAGTGGGAATACTGGAAGGCTGCCATGCAGGAAGAGCAGAATTCGTTGGATGCCCACGAGGTGATGGAGTATGTCCCCAGGCCTCGTGGTCATAAAGTGATTCCAGTTCACTGGATTTTCTCAGTGAAAATGGATGCTCATGGTAATGTGGTAAGGTTCAAGGCAAGGTTGGTAGCTCAGGGATGTAGGCAAATCCTTGGTGTAGATGTCATGGAGGTATTTGCACCAACTAGGAGAGCATTACTTTCAATGGCTGCACAAGAGGGTCTTGAGATCCACCAAGTGGATGTCAAGACAGCATTCTTGAATGGTGAATTGGAAGAGGAGGTGTATGTCACACAACCTCCTGGGTTTGAGAATGGGGATGGTAACACTGTGTGTCGCTTGAAGAAGGCTTTGTATGGGCTGAAGCAAGCACCCAGGGCATGGCATAAGACCCTGAATGAGAAGCTGCATACCATGGGATATGAGGTCGGTAAGAGTGATGCTGGTGTCTATGTGAAGTGCTCAGTAGATGGAGGAAAGTCTTTTGTGTTAATATATGTTGATGATCTGCTGATAGTTTCCAAGGGCATGGGAGAGATTGAGAGAGTGAAGGGGTTGCTCAAGCAAGAATTCACCATTCATGATTTGGGAGAGGTGAAGGATTTCTTGGGCTGCCAAGTGATGAGAGACAGGGATAAAGGCCTCATTTCGTTGAGCTGTATCCCTAAGATTGATGCACTGGTCGAGAAATTTGGGCTGGATCTGGAGTCTTTGGGGCCTGACACCCCAATGACTAAAGATTTTGTAGCCACCCATGGGCCTATGTCTAAAGACAACAGTGACAGTATTGGTGCTGGGAGCATTTTGCCTCCAGGACACAGATACTGTGAGCTGGTTGGATCTCTATTGTATATTGCCAATACCACCAGGCCTGATATAGCTCAAGCTGTGGGGGTACTCTCTCGTTATAGGATTAATCCTACCACAGCACACTGGAATGAAGCCATCAGGGTGCTGAAATATCTTAAGGGAACGAGAGAGCTGGCTCTGATTCTTGGAGGGAAGGATACATAGTTAGAGGGTTTTGTCGATGCTGATTATGGTGGTGACTCAAGATCATCGCTTCTCCACTACAGGTTACGTCATCCGCGTGTTTGGGGGGGCTGTAGTTTGGGGAAGCAAGAAGCAGTCTGCAGTGGCCACCTCCACTGTAGAAGCTGAGTTCATGGCAGCGAGTGCAGCTGTCAAGGAGGCTAATTGGGTGAAGGGATTCCACGAGGAAATTGGTATTTCCCCGTGGACATTCAAGATTCACTGTGATAATCAGGGATGTATCAATCATCTCAGAAATCCAGTGTTCTCAAAGCACACTAAGCATATTGCAATCAGTTTCCTTTTTGCGCGCGAAGCTATTGCATTGGGTCAAGTTGATGTGAGATATGTTCCCTCAGCCAGGAATGTAGCTGACATCTTCACCAAGCCTTTAGCAAGGCAGATTTTTCAGGGACATCGTGAGGCTCTGGGTTTGGCCAAGTTTTTGTGAGGAAAAGGCAAGGGGAAGTGTTATAATAGTGAAAGAACATTTGGTGCCTTTCCCTCAGAAGAGTAATAGTGGCCAGATCAGCTCGAATTAACCAGCGGGAACATTCATTAGAATGAGTAATAGGTGGCAGAACCTTGGAGTTCTGCCAGAACCAATCTAGACCAAATTTACGTTGATTAGGGAGAATGAGGTAATCAGACACGGTTTGCTCGAAAGGTTATATGTTGCTGGCTCGAAGGGATGAGGCACTTGATTGGGACTACAAAAGCACTTCGGGTGTTTGTCGTTCAACTGTTGCCAGTCAAGTCACCTCACTCACAGTCGCCACTGCTTGTTAATCGACATACAACAAGAGTGCCGCCGGACTAAACACCCTCGTGCCGGGTCATACAGGTAAACTGTTGTCATGGCATCACACATACAAGAACAATGGATTAGGAAAGGGTCTAGATAATGTGTATTAGGAAAGTGCTAATGTTTTAGCTCATCGGACATCGGTAATGCAGACTATCAGTAACTACGTAGATAGAGTAGTTTGAATTACTGAGTGATGAGAGAGAGCAATAAGCATTGTAAGACTTGATTGGGACTACAAAAGCACTTCGGGTGTTTGTCGTTCAACTGTTGCCAGTCAAGTCACCTCACTCACAGTCGCCACTGCTTGTTAATCGACATACAACAAGAGTGCCGCCGGACTAAACACCCTCGTGCCGGGTCATACAGGAAACGCCAAGCTCAGAAGTTTACACTTTGTATTTCTATGTGGGCTCGGCTGTGTGGCTGTGCGTGTGCTTGTGTGTGTATGTGTGTGTTTGTGTGTGTGTGTGTGTGTGTGTTTGTGTGTGTGTGTGTATGTGTGTGTGTGTGTGTGTGTGTCTTTGTGTGTGTGTGTGTGTGTGTGTGTGTGTGTATGTGTATGTGTGTGTGTGTGTGTCTGTGTGTCTTTGTGTGTGTGTGTGTGTGTGTGTGTGTGTGTATGTGTGGGTGTGTCTGCTTCTTTGGGTGGTGGGTAAGCTTGTGTGCTATGTTTTGTTTGGGGATGTTGTGTCGTGTTGCGTGGCTGCTTGTATATGTGCTTGGGTTTTGTGTGTGTGTGTGTGTGTGTGTGTGTGTGTGTGTGTGTGTATGTGTGTGTGTGTGTGTGTGTGTGTGTGTGTGTGTGTGTGTGTGTGTGTTGTGTGTGTTATGTTAACTTATATTTATGCCTTTCCCTCAGAGGAGAAATAATGGCAAGTCTCCGGATGAAGACAATACCCGTTAGGAAGGAGGGGCAGAACTCCGAGTTCTGCCAGGCAATACATGCATTTGAACATAGACAATCATAACGCAAGTTACAGACACGTTTGCAGAAAGAAGGCTTATGGGGCAAGCACGGATAAGGAAGGCACTTGGTTGGAACTACAGTGGCACTCCGGGTGTCTATTAATCAGTTGCTAACCGGTCCTTGACTTGTATATGTCCCTGCCTACTTAACAACATACAAGTAGGGGGACATCGTCTAACACCCTCCGTGCCGCCACCATGCAGGTGACTTAATCCTTATTGTATTCCTGGGTTTATCATCTAGATGAACATTGTTAGAGCATGTTAGACATATGGAGTTGAGTTTAGCTCATCGGACAAAGTAAGGAGCACGACCTGAGTGAGAGCAGGTTAGGCTTGTTTGAACTGCGTCACCTCGTTAGGAGAGATGAGAGATATTGTAAGACTTGGTTGGAACTACAGTGGCACTCCGGGTGTCTATTAATCAGTTGCTAACCAGTCCTTGACTTGTATATGTCCCTGCCTACTTAACAACGTACAAGTAGGGGGACATCGTCTGACACCCTCCGTGCCGCCACCATGCAGGATACGCCAAGCTCAGAATATATTAGGTTATGGGCCCACGAGCTCGGATGCTGAATGTGGGTGGCGCCTGAATCGGAGCTCACTAGACTGTGAATGGCGAAGAAGCGGACAAAGCAAACAGCCCGGAAGACTACCAACCTCAACGTGCCAGCGCGCTTGAGATCAGGACCTCCGTCATACAACGAACTAATCCGAGAAGGAGGACAACGTGGAGACCGCAATCCTGACGAGAGAGCCTTTATCGTCAAGGACTACATCTTTCACCTTCACGTTGGCTGTCCGCTAGCTCAACCCACCTGGTTCAGAGAGAGATTCCTACTGTATCCTGCATACAAGTTCACTCCGTGGGAAATCTCATTTGTGAATCTAGAGCCAGGTTTTGTCACTCGGGCCAAGTTTCGAACATACTTCCGCACAACCGAGTGGATCAATCGTGAACAAGAATTAGCTGAAAGCACTGCGTATCTGGCTGTTGAGTCTGCGTTGGCATCTTTGCCATCAGGGTTACTCAAGGACTTGGAGAATTCAAGGGAGAAGTTGCGTTCAGAATCTGAGTGGGAGTCTGACTCTGATGTGGAGAGGGACATAGAGTAAGATCGTGCAGCTGTCTTGCGAGTACTGGAGCCATAAGACAACTGGGAAATTATGACTTCCAAGAAGAAAGGATCATCAGCTAGTGGAGCATCAACGTC
Organism: Botryococcus braunii; assembly: GCA_002005505.1. Classification (NCBI taxonomy): domain Eukaryota; kingdom Viridiplantae; phylum Chlorophyta; class Trebouxiophyceae; genus Botryococcus; species Botryococcus braunii. Next base: position 161,100 of record KV908490.1, on the reverse strand, counting down.
AAGCAGTGAACCAGCCTCATCCACGCCCAACAGAGAACCGTGCACTCCCAGCATCTCAAGAGGCAGCGGAGATGAGCTGCCCAAGATTATCCCCACAAATGTCAAGGTACACATAAAACTGAAGGAACGGGGGACAAATATCCTTGTTTGGAAGAATGCATTTTTGGCAGCAAACGAGTCAAAAGGGTCTCTACCTGCCATCCTGGAGGCTATGCCTGGTACAGCACATGATGCAGCTGCAATGTTGCTCATTTATTAGTCAGTCCCAGAGGAATGGCTGGGACCTCTGTCTAATCTGCCCTCTGTTTACGATGCATATGAGTTCATCTGCAAAAAGTTTATTGGTGGACATAATATCCAGGCCAATGCAGACTGGCTCCAAGAAATGAGTCAGAGAATGAAACATGATGAGACGATTTCGCAGTATGTCAACAGAATGATCAACCTGAAGGCATGCCTTGACAGGAACACCCATGCCTTACTGGATGCACACGTTGCAACCCAGATCGTGCAGGGCTTGCCAGATGCAGCTAAAGAGCCAGGAATGATCACAACTGCTGCAGCACATCCCCTGGAGAAGCTGGCTGGTCTTCTGCGCAACACCGCAGCTGCAGTGGGTTTTGATGAATATGCTCCTCGCCAACCCAGGGTCTTGGCTCTTGGACAAGGTCCCAGTGGAACCAATACCCCACCAGCTGCCAGTGCAGCCCATCAGCAGGCCCCGCCAACTGTCTCTGAGGCCAAGTCCGAGACAAAGGGCATCTGCAACTACTGCAACAAGAAGGGGCATTACTGGAGGGACTGTCGAAAGAGGAAGCGGGACGAGGAGACCCAACGGAACGTAGTGGCGGCGGTCCAACAACTGCAGGGAATGTTGCCACAGGGACCTCCACCTATGGGTGGCCCACACCCTCCTGCAGCCCAGCTCGCTCACCCTGGACTGGATGCGTTTCCGGCTTGGTTTCAACCCCGAGCTCCCCCACCTCCACCACCTGGAGGTATGCCATACATAATTTCCCTCAACATCCTGGAGACTCCTGTCAGAAATTCGACTCTGCAATCCTGGCTGGTGGACAGTGGAGCATCTGTACATCTCGTGAATGATGTGACCCTGCTACACAATCCAACTGTGCATGCCAAACCAATTCCATTATACCTAGCCACTTCAGATGCCACTGGAGGAATTGTAGCATCTGGCTCTGTCTGCATCCTCAGTCGTATGGGAGTTCCTCTGTGGATACATCATGTTCACTGTGATCCTTCTGCAACCTCAAACATACTGTCAGTATCTGCAGCATTGCGGGATGGGGCAGTTTTTCGCACAGATAATGTTGGAGCGTTCACTGAAGTCTGTGGTCCAAAGAGCTGGAGGTCTCGGATCAGTGCAGAACAAGGGCTATTTTGCATTCATCACGTTGTAGCCCTGAGTCCCAGTGTTAACCACAGAAGAATCTCTGCTGCTGTGAAGTCCAAAACCTCCACCCAAAACTCACACAACTGTGCCAGACGATACCTGATACAGTAGAAACGGCCAAAGGATGCGAAAACAATGGTTACAAGTTGTTTGGGCTCCACCTCAGTACCCGTCCAGTCCGGCCCGGTCCTTCCTTTGCCAAAGCCTTATTCTATCCTGTTCTAAGTGTGTCCCTGTCTCCATCGCCAATGCGCCTTGTCAAGTAAGGGGTCACTCCCTTGGCGCGTGAAGTAGCCACTTCTTGGCGTGGAGGAACATAACTCACGAAGGGACCTTTATGGAGGTCCAAATCCTCGTGGTCCGGTCATTTTCCTATAACACGCGACTATTCCTGTTACAATACCTCTGGCATAGCAGAATGGGACATCCAGGTGAAACATGGATGCAGCGCCTAACCAATGAGGACCTGGTCTCAGGACTTCATACATCCTTATGCCCCTGCTCCAATTGTCCAGTGTACTGTGAAGCATGTATCGAGGGAAAGACTACTCGACCCCCATTTGGAGTAAGCAGTAGACCAGCTGTTGAACCACTTGACAGAGTACATATAGACACTGTGGGTCCCATATCCCCTGCTGCAGTAACTGGTGAACGTTACTGGGTGACTGCTTTGGATGAGTCATCTCAGTTGAAGGCAGTCTTGCCTGTGAAGTCCAAAGATGCCATAAGTGCTGCTGTGCGGGACCTCCTATTATATTGGCAGACCCAGAAGAAAACCAAAGTGAAGTGTGTCCGGTGTGACCGTGGAACTGAATTTCTGAATGCCACGTTCAAAGAATTCTGTGCATCCCAGGGGACTAAATTGGAGACCTCAGCTCCTTACACCCCGCAACAGAATGGAGCAGCAGAAAGAGCCAATCGCACCCTCAAGGAACGTACCAGGACCCTTCTCGCTTTTGCTGTTGCAAGTCCAACTTTGTGGAAGGAGGCCCTGGAAACTGCCTACACCCTACTAAACATGGGTCCCAGTACCGGGAGGGACCGCACCCCCTCCGAATTATTTTTTGGCTACAAACCAAATGTAACCCCATTACGTACCTGGGGTTGCTTGGCCTTTGTGCATATTCCTGATGTCCAGCGCTCTGTGTTTTCCCCCAAAACAGTGCCAGGGATGCTTACTAGTTACTCAGCCTCCTCCAAAGCCTATCGGATTTATGTGGGAGGGGGTATTTGGAAGGAGAGCAGAGATGTGGTTTTCGTGGAGCACCTCAGGGGAGCCTCTCGGGTTGGCATGAGCGCAGACTTCAGAGTTCCTGTGTCCTGAGCCCTCTGCAAGTGACACTCCCCCAATCTTTCCTGACACCTCCCCTGGCACAACCAACTCTAGCCTTGAGACAGACCCTGATGACCCAGACAGCGAGCCAGAGTACCTGCCAGTAACCTCCCCACGCAGACTGTCACAGGACCCTCCAGGAAGGCTAAGTCTGAGCCTGAATCCAGAAGACTGTGTGACCCGGTGGAGATGGACCAAACCCTGGAGGCAGTACAGGACCTGGCTAGAGGAGTTAGAAGGGACTCCCACCTTCGACCGCAGATGGAGCGAGCCCAGGAGGTACTCAGACCAACAAATTCTGAATGCTGCAATCGCCAATTGGATGGGCTGACTCGGGCACAACGACACGACCAACGAACTGCCGCCAAAGACCTCCTGCTGCCACAGGAGAAGGGAGAGAGCAGAGAGCGAGAGGGGTTGACTGAATGTGACCCTCTGTCACAGGGACCAGGGGAAGTGCAGCTAGAGGGTGATTCTCATGAGGGGCATGAATTGCATGTGAGTGCAGTGAGGGGGGCAGCTGCATGCAAAGCTGTAAATGGTCCCAGGGAGCTGAGCAGCTTGGGTGGGTCCTGTTCAGTGACTGAGAGAAATGTAAGTGATGTGACCATGCAGAGTTTTATTGGCAACCCGTCCAGTCAGAGCATTCCTGGACGGGACTGTGGTGGCAGCCACCGGTCAGAGGAAGCATCATATGCTTTCTCTGAACCAGCCAGACATGATTGTGAGCGGGAGACAGGGTCTGCATCCCTGACTCCTTGTAAGGGACGAGAGGAGGAGGTGAATCAGAAGCACAGACATTGTGGAGACAGACCAAATTACAAGTGCTCACTGAGAGGTACCTGTGCCTGGGAGAATGATGTCAGAGATGTGAGGTCACTACCAACAGTGACATGCAGTCGGTCTGAGAGGCATCTGGATCACTTAAATCAGGGGAAGTATGCAGACACTCTGCAATCTCCCAATGTTGCTTGTGTTTTTTGCTCCTACTAGTAGCTATGGAGCTAGAAGGGCACTGCTGGCTGTTGCTGCAAGAGAGGGCTTTGAAATTCATCAGGTGGACGTTAAGACCGCCTTTCTGAATGGTGAGCTTGAGGAGGAAGTAAATGTAACTCAACCTCCTGGCTTTGAGAATGGTGATAAGAATATTGTGTGCCGATTGAGAAAGGCATTGTATGGTCTGAAGCAAGCTCCACGTGCCTGGCACAAAACCCTGAATGACAAACTCGAAGTCATGGGGTATGAGGTATGCAAAAGTGATGCTGGAGTGTATGTGAGATGCTCTACTGATGGAGGAAAGTCATATGTGCTGATCTATGTCGATGATCTTCTGATAGTTTCCAAGAGTATGTCAGAAGTGGAGAGAGTGAAGGGACTCCTCAAGAAAGAGTTCACCATCCATGATCTTGGAGAAGTGAAGGATTTCTTGGGATGTCAAGTGATGAGAGATAGAGATAAAGGCCTAATCACCCTGAGTTGCATTCCTAAGATAGATGCACCTGTGGAGAAATTTGGCTTGGATCTTGAGTCAGTGGGACCGGATACTCCCATGACAAAAGATTTTGTAATGTCCCAAAGGCTTGCACCGAGAGATGGGAGCGACAGCATTGGTGCTGGCAGTCCACTACCTCCAGGTCATCGTTACTGTGAGTTAGTAGGGTCTCTTCTCTATATAGCCAACACCACACGTCCAGATATAGCTCAGGCAGTAGGTGTATTGTCTCGTTACCGCATATCTCCCACCACAGCACATTGGAATGAAGCTATCCGTGTGTTGAAGTACCTGAAAGGAACCCGAGATTTGGTTCTAACTCTCGGGGGGGAGGAGATAGAGGTAGAAGGCTATGTGGATGCTGACTATGGAGGTGATTAGGATCACCGCTTCTCTACCACTGGCTTTGTCCTCACTGTGTTTGGAGGAGCAGTGGTGTGGGGAAGTAAAAAGCAATCTGCTGTTGCCACTTCAAGAGTGGAGGCTGAATTCATGGCAGCAAGTGCTGTTGTGAAGGAAGCAAATTGGCTGAGAGGTTTTCTGGAGGAAATTGGAGTGTTACCGTGGATAGTGAAGATCCATTGTGACAACCAAGGGTGTATCAACCACCTGAGGAATCCTATGTATTCCAAACACACAAAGCATATTGCAATTAGCTGTCACTTTGCCCGTGAAGCTATTGCAGAGGGGCAGGTTGAATTCAAGTACATTCAGTCTGCTAGAAATGTGGCTGACATTTTCACCAAACCACTAGTTAGACAAGTGTTTCAGGGACACCGTGACTCACTGGGACTGGCCAAGTTCCTGTGAGGTAAAGGCAAGGGGAAGTGGCAAAAATAATATATGTTAATTAATATTTATGCCTTTCCCTCAGAGGAGAAATAATGGCAAGTCTCCGGATGAAGACAATACCCGTTGGGAAGGAGGGGCACAACTCCGGGTTCTGCCAGGCAATACATGCATTTGAACATAGACAATCATAACGCAAGTTACAGACACGTTTGCAGAAAGAAGGCTTATGGGGCAAGCACGGATAGGGAAGGCACTTGGTTGGAACTACAGTGGCACTCCGGGTGTCTGTTAATCAGTTGCTAACCAGTCCTTGACTTGTATATGTCCCTGCTTACTTAACAACGTACAAGTAGGGGGACATCGTCTAACACCCTCCGTGCCGCCACCATGCAGGTGACTTAATCCTTATTGTATTCCTGGGTTTATCATCTAGATAAACATTGTTAGAGCATGTTGGACATATGGAGTTGAGTTTAGCTCATCGGACAAAGTAAGGAGCACGACCTGAGTGAGAGCAGGTTAGGCTTGTTTGAACTGCGTCACCTCGTTAGGAGAGATGAGAGATATTGTAAGACTTGGTTGGAACTACAGTGGCACTCCGGGTGTCTATTAATCAGTTGCTAACCAGTCCTTGACTTGTATATGTCCCTGCCTACTTAACAACGTACAAGTAGGGGGACATCGTCTAACACCCTCCGCGCCGCCACCATGCAGGATACGCCAAGCTCAGAATATATTAGTGTGTGTGTGTGTAATTGTGTGTGTGTGTGTGTGTGTGTGTGTGTGTGTGTGTGTGTGTGTGTGAGTGTGCGTGTTGGGATATCTTGCTTTCCACCCCAATTTCGGTGTGTGTCTGTGTGTTATTATGTTTTCTCACTGGTTGTTATGCCTTCCTTGTGAGGGACATATTCATTTCCCCTTGTCCCTTCCTCTCCCTCCCCCCTCCTCTCTCTCTCTCTCTCTCTCTCTCTCTCTCTCTCTCTCTCTCTCTCTCTCTCTCTCTCTCTCTCTCTCTCTCTCTCTCTCTCTCTCTCTCTCTCTCTCTCTCTCTCTCTCTCTCTCCCTTAGTCCTTTCTCCCCCTCTGTTCCCCCCCCCCCCCCTCTCTCTCTCTCTCTCTCTCTCTCTCTCTCTCTCTCTCTCTCTCTCTCTCTCTCTCTCTCTCTCTCTCTCTCTCTCTCTCTCTCTCTCTCTCTCTCTCTCTCTCTCTCCAACCCCCTCCCTTCCCCCCCCTCTTTCTCGCCTCTCCCTCTCTCTCTTCCCCCCGCCCTTCCTCTCTCTCATCTCCCTCTCCTCCTCCCCCCCCCCTTGTCTCCTTCCCCATCTTTCTGTTTGCTTGTTGTTCTCTTCCCTTTCATGCATAATTTTGCCCGATCTATATATATTTTTTACACCTGCAGCTCCTCGGCTGTCGACACGTGACTATTTGAGCACTGGGGGCCTGAGACTGATATATTCACTCTTCTCTTAAATGCGAGACGAACAACGGAACCGTCACGTGGGCCCTTTCGGCGCCCACCGGCCCCGTTATTCAATGGAGAAAAGGAGGGGACGGATATCATCACATGGTTCGGTCAATTTGATGACTACTCGTCTATTTTGGGCCTTCATGATGGTGAATTAGTGTCCCACGCTTCCCTTTGCCTTACGGGCCGTGCCGCTAAGGAATGGGCGCTCCTGAAAAGGTCCCTTTCTGTTCAAGGAAAGGACGTGAAGGACTTTGCCATTTTCAAGACCTCCCTTCTCGCACATTTCGTTGAAGTGGAAGTTGAAAATACTATGCGGCCTCGGTTGGCGCGATTGAGGCAGACCAAGTCCGTTGCAGCTTACCATGCTATGTTTCGTGCTATCATGGTTGAAGCTGTCAAGTATCCTATCTCGGGCCCTGAAGCTTGTGCTTACTTTAGGGCGGGGTTAAAACCGAACATTTTGGAGGCTTTAACAAGAGATTCACTCGTTGGTAACGAGCTTGGTAACCTTGACATTGTTGTTCAAGCTGCAAAGGAAGCTGAATCCTTCCTACCCATGTTGCCGGGTGCAGCGAACGAGAAGGAGACTCAGGAGCTGAAGGCCTTGATCAAGGGCAAGCGCCTGGCAGACGGGGATGCTATTCCACCTCCTAAGCGCGCTGCCTTTGGGACGCCTCCGGGCTCGAATGGATCTGGTGCTGGGCCTTCGGGCACGCAGCCGGGCGGGTACGCAGCGAAGATGAAGCGCGAAGGCCGCTGCTACAAGTGCGGGGAACTGGGCCACACGGCCAAGTTCTGCAAGAAGCCTGATGCCCACGACAAGGGCAAGGGCAAGGCACCTGCTTCCTGAAGGTATGGGCCTTCAGACCAAGTGGGGGCTGATGTAAGTCCAATGCAGATTATAGCTAATGCTTTCCACCCAGATGCTGCGGTGCATTAGCTGACTATGATTTTTGATGGCCAGGTGCAGGGCGTGCACTGCCAGGTATTGGCTGACTCTGGAGCTAGCTGCAACATCATCAGCGCAGCGCTCGCGGATAGACTTGGTCTACAAATAGAGTCACCACCGGAGAAGGCAGTGTTGCAAATGGCCAATGGCATGGAAGTTGATCATCTTGGGCATGTTACAATCTCTGTGACGATCCAGGGTTACCGTTTTGCTGCTGTAACTTGTACAGTGATGCATGTTCACCCCTGTGAGTGGGATGTGTTGTTAGGGCAGCAGTGGTTGACCAGAGCTCGCGCTAGTGTTAACTTCGATGACAAATGTGTCACTGGGTACACTAGGAAGGGTAAGCCCTTTCGGTTACGATGTAAGGACAACATCGCCATGACTGACTCTGATTGTACAGATGTAAAGAAGTTAGTCATAACGATGGTACAGGCCAAGCGTCTTGCGCGCTCGGGGTGTAAAACGTTCTTATCATCTGTAACGCAACTGCTGTCTTCTGAAGCATCGTTTATGGAAGTACCTGTGAGTGTGCACTCTTTGCTACAAGAGTTTGCAGATGTCTTCCCTGAAGACGTGCCAGGGCTGCCCCCTGACCGTCCTGGGGTTTCTCCCTCTGATTGATCCACACGCGAAGCCTCCATCACGACCCTTCTACCGACTGTCTCGTTCGGAGGTGATGGAAGCTGAGAGGCAGGTGAAGCTGCTCCTGGAGAAGAAGTTCATAGAACCTTCGACTTCTCCTTACGGTGCACCGATCCTATTTGTCCAGAAGAAGGACGGGGGTTTGCGGATGGTCATAGATTATCGCGCACTGAACAAAATCACCATCAAGAACAAGTACCCAATGCCACGCATTGATGATGCACTGGATCAGCTTCAAGGTGCGACATTGTTCAGAAGTCTGGACTTGACATCAGGATACCATCAGATCCGGATATCCGACGAGGATGTGCCTAAGACTGCCTTTTGCACACCCGACGGATTGTTTCCCTGGCGTGTCTTGCCGTTCGGATTGATGAACGCTCCGGCAACTTTTCAGACGGCAATGAATACGATAGTCCGGCCATATCTGCATAAGTTTGTGTAAACTTCTGTGCTTGGCGTTTCCTGTATGACCCGGCACGAGGGTGTTTAGTCCGGCGGCACTCTTGTTGTGTGCGAGAAACAAGCAGTGGCGACTGTGTGAGGTGACTTGACTGGCAACAGTTAAGAGACAAACACCCGAAGTGCTTTTGTAGTCCCAATCAAGTCTTACAATGCTTATTGTTCTCTCTCATCACTCAGTAATTCAAACTACTCCATCTACGTAACTACCGATAGTCTGTATTACCAGTGTTCGATGAGCTAAAACATTAGCACTTTCCTAATACACATTATCTAGACCCTTTCCTAATCCATTGTCCTTGTAGCTTTAATGCTATGGCATCAGTTTACCTGTATGACCCGGCACGAGGGTGTTTAGTCCGGCGGCACTCTTGTTGTGTGTCGAGAAACAAGCAGTGGCGACTGTGTGAGGTGACTTGACTGGCAATTGTTAAGAGACAAACACCCGAAGTGCTTTTGTAGTCCCAATCAAGTGCCTCGTCCCTTTGAGCCAGCGACATATATCCTTTCTAGCAAACCGTGTCCGATTACCTCATTCTCCCTAATCTACGCGAAATTGGTCTAGATTGGTCCTGGCAGAACTCCTAGGTTCTGCCGCTTATTACTCATTCTAATGAATGTTCCCGCTAGTTGATCCGAGCTGATCTGGCCACTATTACTCTCCTGAGGGAAAGGCACCTATCACTCATTTATAATATAACACTTCCCCTTGCCTTTTCCTCAGAAAAACTTGGTCAGTCCCAGTGCATCACGATGTCCTTGAAATACCTGTCAAGTTAGAGGCTTAGTAAAGATGTCTGCCACATTTCTGGCAGATGGGACATATCTTACATCAACTTGCCCCAATGCAATAGCTTCCCGGGCAAAATGGAAGCTAATTGCTATATGCTTGGTGTGTTTAGAAAGCACTGGATTTCTGAGATGATTAATACACCCCTGATTATCACAGTGAATCTTCACGATCCAGGGGAAACTCCAATTTCCTCCAGAAAGCCTTTCACCCAATTTGCCTCTTTGACAGCTGCACTGGCTGCCATGAACTCAGCTTCTACTGTGGAAGTGGCCACAGCTGACTGCTTCTTGCTTCCCCAAACAACAGCTCCGCCAAACACCCTGATTACATAGCCTGTAGTGGAGAACCGATGATCTTGATCTCCCCCATAATCTGCATCTACGAACCCCTCTAATTCTGTGTCCTTCCCTCCTAGGACCAGAACCAGCTCTCTCGTTCCCTTTAAATATTTCAGCACACGAATGGCTTCATTCCAGTGAGCTGTCGTGGGATTAATTCTGTATCGAGAGAGTACCCCTACTGCCTGTGATATGTCAGGCCTAGTGGTATTAGCTATTTACAACAGTGACCCCACAAGCTCACAGTACCTGTGACAAGGAGGCAACAAGCTCCCAGCACCAATACTGTCACTGTTGTCCTTACACATAGGCCTCTGTGTGGCCACAAAATCTTCAGTCATTGGGGTGTCAGGTCCCAATGATTCCAGATCTTGATCAAACTTCTCCACCAGTGCATCAATCTTAGGGATACAACTCAATGAAATTAGCCCTTTATCCCTATCTCTTGCCACTTGGCAACCCAAGAAATCTTTCACCTCTCCAAATCATGAATGGTGAATTCTTGCTTGAGCAATCCCTTCACTCTCTCAATCTCTCCCATGCCCTTTGAGACAATCAGCAAATTATCTACATAAACTAACACAAATGACTTCCCTCCATCTGCAGAGCACTTCACATACACACCTGCATCACTCTTGCAAACCTCATAGCCCATGGTATGAAGCTTCTCATTGAGAGTCTTATGCCAAGCTCTAGGTGCTTGCTTCAGACCATACAAGGCCTTCTTCAAGCGACAGACAATATTCCTATCTCCATTCTCAAACCCAGGAGGTTGTGTTACATACACCTCCTCTTCCAACTCCCCATTTAGGAAAGCTGTCTTGACATCCACCTGGTGGATCTCATAGCCCTCCTGGGCAGCCACTGCGAGTAGAGCCCTTCTTGATCCATAGCTGCTGGTTGGTGCAAATACCTCCATGACATCCACTCCTGGAATTTGCCTACATCCCTGAGCAACCAGCCTGGCCTTGAATCTGATTACATTCCCATGAGCATCCATCTTCACTGAAAATATCCAGTGAACCGGAATCACCTTATGTCCACGAGGTCTGGGTACATATTCCATTACCTCATGAGCATCCAATGAATTTTGCTCCTCCTGCATAGCAGCCTTCCAGTATTCCCACTGTGGGGACTGCTGTGCCTCTTTCAAGCTAGAGGGAACACTGATCTTGCTAAAGCGTACCCCAGTGTGCTTCCCCTCCTCTCTCTGCTCCTCATTAGTGCCATTCTTATCCTCCTCAGGACTCACTACTCTTCCACTGACACACGCCGCACTGCAGACTGGCGCAGACTGAGTTGTCTCTGAGTTACCTCTCTGATCTCTCTCTCTTTTTGACTCGCAGTGTGCCTTTTCAAGCTTACTGCCTCGCACACTCACATCATCCTCCCAGACACAGGTACCTCTTGGAAAGCTTTTGTAATTAGGTGACGCTGCACAGTGTCCAAGCTTCCAATTCACCTCCCCACTCACGCCCTGACATGTCTGATGAGTCTCTGCCTCATCAGACCCCTCACAAACATGGCTGGCACAGTGACTTGTGCTGGTGCACTTTCCTTGTTGCATACGTGCCAGATTCTCTCTCTCTCTCCTTCGTCCTCCTGCCAAACATGAGCGTTGGGGCGCTGGCCCAGCCGCACTCTCACAAACAAAAGCCTCAGACTCATGGCTGGCACCACATTGTTCCCTGTTTGGGGTCTGAGCCGAGCAGCTCACATTCTCTGCACTCCTCACATCTCTAACATTGCACTCAGGCACAGAACAGGTCCCACCCGGGCAACTCAGCTCACTTGGACCAGTGTCAGTCTGTTCAGAGACTGTCCCCCTCTCATCACTCACATGACTTGCAGGTCTCTCTTGATCCTGACTCATTTCCTGCACTTCCCCTGGTCCCTGTGACAGGCTGTCACGTTCAGTCAGCCCCTCTCGCTCACAACTCTCCCCCTTTTCCTGTGCCAGCAGGATTTCACGTACGGTACTTCGTCTTTCGTATCGCTGTGACCGAGTCTGTCTAGCCGGCGGCTGATCTGCACCGTCAGAGGGTGCGTCTCGAAACGACTGCTGTGCTCATTGTAGCAGAGGTCGATGTGGTCCACAATCTTGGTTCCCTCTAGCCATGTTGCGAAGTGTCTCCATCATCCCGGACCGGTCCAGGTCCAGCGGTTGCGACTCTTCGGAGGGTCCACAGACTGTGGTAAATGCACCCATGCTGTCTGTGGCAAAGCAGGCTCCATCACGAAGGGCAGCAAAAACAGACAGGATGTTTGTCGTTGCAGAGGGAACACACTGAACATGGTGCAGCCACAGTGGGATACATGGCTGGTTCAAGAGGCAGACTGATCCAGTGGCAATAATTCCTCCTGTTGCATCAGACGTGGCCAACTACAGAGGGATGGGAGCAGCATGTACTGTAGGAGCGTGAAGCAGTGACAGATTATTTACAAGATGAACAGACGCTCCGCTGTCTACCAACCAGGAGTGTTTGGATATTCTCCCCTTGCATGGTTTGAGGACATTATAGGATACCACGTGTGGCATACCTTCTAATGGCGGAGAGGGTGGACCAGGTGGTGGGTGCAGTAGTGGAAAGACTCCAGCTGCAGGGAAGGCATGCTGGACGGCTGGAGGGGGCTGGAGTCCTCCGGGAAGCTGCCCTTGAGGCCACATGCCAGCCAGTTGCTGCACCGCTGCCACCACATTCCTCTGTGTCTCTGCGTCCCTCTGTCTCTTGCGGCAGTCTCTCCAGAAGTGCCCCTTCTTGTGGCAGTAGTTGCACGTCCCACGTACCTCCACCTTGGCCTCTGTGTCTGCTGGCTGTCTGGTCTGAGTCGCAGCACATGCGGCAGGAGCAGGGACTGCAGCAGCTGGGTTTGTGTTATAATAGTGATAGAACATTTTGGTGCCTTTCCCTCAGAAGAGTAATAGTGGCCAGATCAGCTTCAATGAATAATAGGTGGCAGAACCTGGGAGTTTTGCCAGATCTCATCTAGACCAATGGTACGTTGATTAGGAAGGATGAGGTAATCAGACACGGTTTGCTAGAAAGGATTTATGACACCGGCGTGCAAGGACGAGGCACTTGATTGGGACATTAAAGGCACTTCGGGTGCTTATCTCTTGACTGTTGCCTATCAAGTCCTCATTCACATTCGGTCACTGCTTGTTCTCCGACATACAACAAGAGTACCGACGAGCTAATCACCCTTCGTGCCCGGGTCATACAGGTAACCTGACGTTAAGGGACTGAAGCCTCATTGACAATGGGTTAGGAAAGGTCTAGGTAATGTTATTAAGTTGGTGCTAATGTTTTCTTCATTGAACACTGATAATGCAGACTATCGGTAGTTACGTAGATTGAGTAGTTTGAATTTCGGAGCGATGAGAGAAAGCAAGTAGCATTGTAATGACTTGATTGGGACATTAAAGGCACTTCGGGTGCTTATCTCTTGACTGTTGCCTATCAAGTCCTCATTCACATTCGGTCACTGCTTGTTCTCCAACATACAACAAGAGTACCGACGAGCTAATCACCCTTCGTGCCCATACAGGGAACGCCGACTGTAGAAGTTTACAGGTTATGGGCCCACCACTTTTCTGCTGAGGCATGAAAAATGTATGACTTGGGCAAAGTAGTCTGCGATGGCGCGAACGCGACAAACCGGACGTATGAGCACGGGCGGAGGTAGACGTCCTCCACCACCACCACCTCCTCCAACATACAACGAGAGAAGAAAGGCAGGAGGAGACAAAGGACCGCGGACGATAGACGAACGAGCATTCCTGGTGAAGGACTTCGTCCACGAAGCACACGGACGAGGAGCACTCACCCCACCTCAGTGGTTCCAAGAGCGCTTCCCAATATACCCAGCTTACAAATTCACTGTGTGGGAAGTCTCTTTCATCAACGGAGAGCCAGGATATCTGACACGAGCAATTTTTGAAAGGTGCCTACAGCAAACGGGAGGTCCGTCGCACGAAGCTTACTGGACGGAGAAAGCTGCCTACGCAGCGATTGAGCTAGCTTTGAGCAGCCTGGGAGACGAATTTATTGACCATCTAATTCTCTACGGCGGAGGAGAATTTCACGCGGACGAGTGGGACACAGAGGAAGACAGTGTGGACGAGGACGGAGATTCCAGACTGTCAGAAAGGAGCGACGACTGACAGAGTCCAAACAGCATGAAGAAGAAGGGTACGAGCACCAGTGAAGCATCAAAGTCAGCGGACGAGGAATCAACATCAACCCCCACGCGAGAGCCATGCACACCCAGTACCTCCAAGGGTGAGGGAGATAGTCTTCCCAAGGTTATTGCCACGCAAGTGAAGGTTCATATCAAGCTATTGCGTCATGGTCAGAACTTTCTAGTGTGGGACAATGCATTTACTGCTGCTAATAGTGCAAAAGGTTCCCTGCCTGCTATCCAAGAAGCCATGCCTGGTACAATTCACAATGCAGCTGCTATGTTACTGATATATGAATCAGTACCAGAGGAATGGTTGGGGGAGCTGTCCAGCAAGCCCTCTGCTTATGATGCCTATGTATTTATATGCAAGAAATTTGTTGGTGGATACAACACCCAAGCCAATGCAGACTGGCTGAAGGAGATGGCAAGGGGTATGAAGAGAGGGGAGACTATATCCCAGTACGTATCCAGAATGGTCAATCTGAAGAGCTGCTTGAAACGTAACGGACATGATCTCCTGGATGGTCATGTAGCAACCCAGATAGTGCAGGGACTTCCAGCAGCAGCCAACCCCCCAGGATTGCTACCCACGGCAGTTGCTCAGCCTTTGGATCAACTGGCAGATCTGATCTCCACCACAGCAGAGGCCTCAGGGTACAATGATGATGAGGAGCAACAGGCAGTGGTCATGATGGCTCAGCCTGCCCCACCTGCTCCTGTAACTGCTCCAACAGCGTGTGCGCTGAACCAACCCAAGCCGCCAGCAGAGGGAGAAGCAAAGGGAGAGATAAAGGGGACCTGCAACTACTGTCACAAAAGGGGACACTTCTGGCGAGACTGCCGCAAGAGGCAGAGGGATGCAGACACCCAGAGAAACGTAGTTGCAGCTGTACAGCAGCTAGCTGGGATGTGGCCTCATGGACAATTTCCTGGAGCACTTCAGCCACCCCCAACTGTGCAGCATGCCTTCCCTGGAGCTGGAGCATTCCCACTGTTGCATCCTCCACCTGGTCCTCCCTCTCCCCCTTCAGAAGGTATGCCATACGTGGTGTCATACAATGTGCTGGACTCCCACTGCAATAGACAGTCCAAACAGTCTTGGCTTGTGGATAGTGGAGCGTCAGTGCATCTTGTGAACAGCCTGTCCCTGCTGCATGCCCCCACTGTACATACCAAGCCCATTCCTCTTCAACTGGCCACTTCAGACGCAACTGGAGGAATCATTGCCACTGGCTCAGTCTGCTTACTGTCCTCACTGCACGTACCACTGTGGCTGCATCATGTGCAGTGTGTCCCTTCAGCTACGACCAATATCCTGTCAGTATCTGCTGCCCTTCGTGACGGTGCCTGCCTTGCCACAGACGGTGTGGGAAGCTTTACAGCAGTGACTGGCCCAAATGGGTGGAGGATGCCAGTGAGTGCAGAGAATGGCCTGTATTATGTACACAACTGCTTGCCAGTGACTGCCAGTCAAACCCCAGGCCCAGTGACAGCTGTCCTGAAGAGAAAATGTAAGAAAACCCTGAAGCATGACTGCGCTAGATGGTTCCTGTGGCACAGCAGACTGGGACACCCTGGAGAATCATGGATGCTGCGGCTGAGCAGCGAGCAATTAGTCACTGGCCTAGACACACATCTCCCCCCTTGTGAAAAGTGTCCTAAGTACTGTGAAGCTTGCATTGAGGGGAAGCATGCACGTCCCCCATTTGGGGAAAGCTCTAGACCTGCTGAGAAACCCCTTGACAGAATCCACATTGACACTGTGGGTCCCATATCACCAGCAGCCATTACTGGGGAACGCTTTTGGGTAACCGTAACTGATGAGGCATCTGGGTGGAAGGCAGTGCTGCCAGTGAAGTCAAAAGATGTAATCGGAGCTGTTGTCAGAGACCTAATTCTGTATTGGCAGACTGAGAAGGAAACTACAGTGAAGTGCATCCGCTGTGACAGAGGGACAGAATTCTTAAATGCCAAGTTCAAGGAATTTTGTGCATCCCAGGGCACTAAGCTGGAGACATCTGCCCCATATACCCCTCAGCAGAATGGAGTTGCTGAGAGAGCCAACAGGACCCTCAAGGAGCGCACCAGGACCCTCCTCAATTTTGCTGCAGCAAGCCCTGTTATGTGGAAGGAAGCCCTGGAGACAGCCTGCACCCTCCTAAACATGGGACCCAGCACAGGCAGGCCCCTATCTCCCTGCGAAATGTTCATGGGATATAAGCCAGATGTATCCTTGCTGCGCACATGGGGATGCCTTGCATTTGTGCACATTCCTGACCAGCTGAGGGGGGCCTTTGCACCAAAGGCTGTGGCTGGGATGTTTACTGGTTACTCTCCAGTTTCCAAGGCATATCGTGTCTATATGGGAGGGGGGATATGGAGAGAGAGCAGAGATGTTCAATTTGTGGAACACATTCGAGGAGCTACTCGGGTGGGAATGGCTGTTCTCCCTGACCAGCCTCAGCAGTTCTCATACCCTGAAGACTTATCAGGGCAATTGCACAGCAGCAACCCAGTGGTGCCAATGTCACAGCGCAGTATGCAGAATCAGACTGTCAGCAGCCCTTGCTCCAGCAGTAGACCTGACAGCGCCATCCCAGTACCCCCTGACCAGGCTGCAACTGAGCCTGATAGTCAGGGGAAGCCTTCCCAAGAAGAGGGCATTCTCATCGTGTCTCCCGAAGCAAGCACGGGAGAGCAGCAGCCGGACCTGGATCAGTCCGGGGCTCTGGATGCTATTCAACGACTGGCGCGAGGAAATGCAGACAACGGACAACACCATCAGATATTAGAGCGAGTACAGCAGTCACTGCGTAACACGCATCCGGCTACTACCATCCCGCCTCCGGACGGACTGTCGCGGGCTCAACGCTATGAGCAACGAACTGCGGCTCGAGATATCCTGCTGGCACAGGATAAGGGAGAGAGCTGTGAGCGAGAGGGGATGACTGAAGGTGACACAGAGTCACAGGGACCAGGGGAAGCGCAGGAATTGGGGCAGGACACCGAGAGATCTGCTTCACTTGTAAGAGATGAGAGGGGGACAGTCTCTGATCAGACTGCAGATGGTCCAAGTGAGCTGAGCTGTATGGGTGGGACCTGCTCAGTGCCTGAGAGAAATGTTAGCGGTGAGAACTCTATCAGTGATGCCCAAGGACAATGTGGTGCCAGCCACGCAAGTGTGGGCCATGCATGGGAGTGTGCTGCTGGGCCTGCGCCCCAGCGCTCATGTCTAGTAGGGAGCAGACAGAGAGAGAGAGAGAAATGGGCACAGCAGCAAGATAGACCAAGAGCTCATACAATGCAGAGTGGTTCACCTGTCTGTGAGAGTCCTGACGGGACTGCAAGCCGTCAGCCATGTGAGAGTGTGTCTGAGGAGGTGAATCGGAAGCCAAGACAGTGTGAGAACTCTCCCAATTACAAGAGCTTTCCGAGAGGTACCTGTGTTTGGGAGGATGATGTGAGAGTGACTGGCAGCAAGCTTGAGAGGGCAAGTTGTGAGTCTAAGAGAGAGAAAGATCAGAGAGGGGGATCTGGATCGATGCCCACAGTCCCTACATGCAGTGCGGCGACATTCAGCGAAAGAGTAGTGGGTGATAGTGAGAGTAAGAGTAAGCAAGATCAGGGGAAGCACACTGGTGTGCGATTTGGGAAGATTAGTGTGCCTTCCAGTTTAAAGGAAGCCCAGCAGTCCCCACAGTGGGAATATTGGAAGGCTGCAATGCAGGAGGAACAAAACTCCTTAGATGCTCATGAGGTGATGGAGTTTGTTCCAAGACCTCGTGGTCACAAAGTAATCCCTGTTCACTGGATTTTCTCAGTGAAAATGGATGCTCACGGTAATGTGCTCAGATTCAAGGCTCGGCTGGTGGCTCAAGGGTGCAGGCAAATTCCAGGAGTGGATGTAATGGAGGTATTTGCTCCCACCAGCAGTTATGGGTCTAGAAGAGCTTTGCTGTCAGTAGCTGCACAGGAGGGTCTTGAAATTCACCAGGTGGATGTCAAGACTGCATTTCTAAATGGTGAATTAGAGGAGGAGGTCTATGTCACACAACCTCCTGGGTTTGAGAATGGGGATGGGAACACTGTGTGTCGCTTGAAGAAGGCACTGTATGGCCTGAAGCAAGCTCCAAGGGCATGGCATAAGACCCTTAATGAGAAGCTACATACCATGGGATATGAGGTGTGCAAGAGTGATGCTGGGGTCTATGTGAAATGTTCTGTGGATGGAGGGAAATCCTTTGTGCTAATTTATGTTGATGATCTATTGATAGTTTCAAAGGGCATGAGCGAGATTGAGAGAGTGAAAGAGTTGCTGAAGCAGGAGTTCACCATTCATGATCTAGGAGAGGTGAAAGATTTCTTGGGCTGTCAAGTGATGAGAGATAGAGAGAAAGGGTGGATTTATTTGAGTTGCATCCCAAAGATTGATGCCCTAGTTGAGAAATTTGGGCTGGATCTGGAGTCTGTGGGGCCTGACACCCCTATGACTAAGGATTTTGTGGCCACACAGCAACCTATGTCTAAGGACAACAGTGCCAGCATTGGAGCTGGGAGTCCCTTACCTCCAGGTCACAGATACTGTGAACTGGTTGGGTCACTGTTCTACATTGCCAATACCACAAGGCCTGATATTTCCCAGGCTGTGGGAGTGCTTTCCAGGTATAGGATTACCCCTACCACTGCTCATTGGAATGAAGCCATCAGGGTGTTGAAATATCTGATGGCTACCAGGGATCTTGTGTTAGTACTTGGAGGGAATGACACAGAGCTGGAGGGCTTTGTGGATGCAGATTATGGTGGTGATCAGGATCACAGGTTCTCTACTACTGGTTACGTAATTCGTGTGTTTGGAGGAGCAGTAGTTTGGGGAAGCAAAAAGCAGTCTGCAGTGGCCACATCCACTGTAGAGGCTGAGTTTATGGCGGCAAGTGCAGCTGTCAAAGAGGCAAATTGGATGAAGGGATTCCTGGAAGAAATTGGAATTTCTCCGTGGATTGTGAAGATCCACTGTGATAATCAGGGATGCATCAATCATCTCAGAAATCCAGTGTTCTCTAAGCATACCAAGCACATCGCAATCAGCTTCCATTTTGCTCGGGAAGCTATTGCATTGGGTCAGGTGGATGTGAAATACGTTCCTTCTGCAAGGAATGTAGCAGATATATTCACGAAGCCTTTGACAAGGCAGGTGTTTCAGGGACATCGTGAGGCTCTGGGTTTGGCCAAGTTTTTGTGAGGAAAAGGCAAGGGGAAGTGTTATAATAGTGATAGAACATTTTGGTGCCTTTCCCTCAGAAGAGTAATAGTGGCCAGATCAGCTTCAATGAATAATAGGTGGCAGAACCTGGGAGTTTTGCCAGATCTCATCTAGACCAATGGTACGTTGATTAGGAAGGATGAGGTAATCAGACACGGTTTGCTAGAAAGGATTTATGACACCGGCGTGCAAGGACGAGGCACTTGATTGGGACATTAAAGGCACTTCGGGTGCTTATCTCTTGACTGTTGCCTATCAAGTCCTCATTCACATTCGGTCACTGCTTGTTCTCCGACATACAACAAGAGTACCGACGAGCTAATCACCCTTCGTGCCCGGGTCATACAGGTAACCTGACGTTAAGGGACTGAAGCCTCATTGACAATGGGTTAGGAAAGGTCTAGGTAATGTTATTAAGTTGGTGCTAATGTTTTCTTCATTGAACACTGATAATGCAGACTATCGGTAGTTACGTAGATTGAGTAGTTTGAATTTCGGAGCGATGAGAGAAAGCAAGTAGCATTGTAATGACTTGATTGGGACATTAAAGGCACTTCGGGTGCTTATCTCTTGACTGTTGCCTATCAAGTCCTCATTCACATTCGGTCACTGCTTGTTCTCCGACATACAACAAGAGTACCGACGAGCTAATCACCCTTCGTGCCCGGGTCATACAGGGAACGCCGACTGTAAAGTTTACAGTTTGGCTGTGCAGTCATGACCACTGCAGGCTGATCTGGGTCGTCGTTGTAGCCCATTGCTTCAACTGTGGTGGAGATGAGGTCTGCCAGCTGGTTCAGGGGATGAGCCACGGCTGTAGGCAGTAGTCCTGGGGAGCTGGCAGCTGCTGGCAGACCCTGTACAATCTGTGTGGCCACGTGCCCATCCAGAAGGTCATGTCCATAACGTTTCAGGCAGCCTTTCAGATTGATTATCCGATTGACATACTGAGAAATTGTCTCACCTTGTTTCATGCCACGTGACATCTCTTTCAACCAGTCAGCATTGGCCTGAGGATTGTAGCCTCCCACAAACTTCTTACAGATATACACATATGAATCGTAGGCTGATGGTTTACTTGACAGTTCACCCAACCAGTCTTCTGCAACTGATTCATACAATAGCAACAATCACTAGTAGATTTCGCAACTATAATTCGATGCGAATTCGATGCGGAATTCATCCTGGCGTCGGGATGCCGTATTCGCTTCAAATTCGATCCGAATTGACTGTAACACCTTTTCCACGCGTTTTCTAAACCAGATTCGGGCCGAATTCGGCATCGCTCCTTGATTCTTGATATTGCGAATTCAGACTGAATTCGATTCGAATTCGCATCGCTCATGTATTCTTGGCAATGCGAATTCAGGCTGAATTCGATACGGATTCGATTGAGGATTTGATGGGGCATAGAGGCTGAATTCGATATGTATTCGATACGGATTCGATTGAGGATTTGATGGGGCGAACAGGCTGAATTCGATATGTAGTCGATTCGGTTACATAGCAGTGCAATGTACAGGTCGGATAGTAATGGGTCTGGAATGACATCCGTAGCTCGAGCGAGCTCAGGTTGTTCAGATAGAACTCTTGTTTTACATGGACCATTAGATTCCAGTACTTATAAACCCCATATGTGCCTGTGTATATCCTAACCCGCAAGACTGGGACTTACACGCTTGCAAGCACAAGTGTGTGGCATCTAACTTCTCAAGATACAAGACTGCGCTCTCATCTGGTTCAAGGATGTACGACACGTATCCTAGCTTGATATACCTATACTATCCTACAGGTATACCCTTGCAAGCATCCCACTGAGTGATTCCAAGGGGCGCCATGCATGGGCGCAAGCACCTCAGTACCAATACCAACGGGTTGCCACTAATAACTTGTCAAAAGTTGTCAGCATGGTTGTTCAAGGACCTTCAAGACATTGCAGTAACACCTTGTGCATTGATCAGATCTAATGAAATCAAAATCATAAAGAGCTCGCACACACGCACACACGCACGCACGCACACACACGCACGCACGCACGCACGCACGCACACACACACACACACACACACACACACACACACACACACACACACACACACACACACACACACACACACACACACACACACACACACACACACACATTCATGTTAAAAGCTCAGTGCCTAATATGCATTAGGCTCAGTTCACACCAGGATCTCTTTCCCACCCCTGCCCATCCTGTAACCCTTTGTTAAAAGCATTCAATCTGGACACAGCATCCTCACAGCCAAGCCTCAAGGAAGCCCGATCACCACTGAGGATGTACTCTGCCTTATCCTGTGGCACATGGAACGCCTGCTCCTCCAAATCCACTAACACCAAGCACTGCCATGCCACCCAGGCGTTCCTTCCCCAGCCTGCATGCCTCCCTTATCAAATGCAAACGCTTGGTCCTATCTGATCAACCTTTCCTTGTACCATGCCTGCCCCTCATTCCTTGTCTTCCTAGCCTGGCATACGGTGGTTAACGTGTGTGTACTTGCGTACGCGCACACTCACATGTTCCATGGCATACAGTACCTTCCAGGCTGTATGCACAACCCCCTGTATCTTGCCTGTACCTTATTTAACAAAACTGTACCTTATGTCAGCCCTTGGCCCAGCCCCCCCGCCCCCCTCTTGGCTTGCCAGCCTTGCCTGGTTAGTCATACGCAATGTCTCTGCCCCACAGCACCTATAACCTGCCAGTATACTCATCATCCTCATGCCCAAGCCTCCCCACCAGCCTGCCAACAGACTCCTAGGGAATTGCCGTCTTCTGCCACGCTCCAGGCTGATTCCGTTCGGTTCTGCCGTTTCCTTCCACCAGCCTTCCTCTCCCCACGAGGGTCCAGCCTCCATAGGCACCTCCAGCTGCCCAACCTGATAGTCTAACCTGTTGCAATTATCCTGTACCTTGTTTAAATGTACCATATGCCAGTCACCTTGACCCTGCACCCCTTGGCCTGCTAGCCCTTTCACGGTTACCCATCCTTGCTGTCTCGTGGCCCACAACGCTCTTATTGTGCGATTGTTAAGCCCCTATAACCAAATCCCTATCACCAATTGCAAATATAGATCCCCTAGTTCCTTTTGATCAGTCCCACAGAGTTAGCATACCACACACGGTTACATTTTGTGACATATAGTGAGATTGCCTTCCTCTTGAACAGACATGAACTCTTGAAAGGAACTGATAAACATTGGCATGAACAAAGGCATACATGAGACGATTATCACAGAGAAGTGTAATTGAGCACAAGGTCATGTTATGAATAGTGTCGTACGGTATTCGCACGTGGTTGCCAGATCAACGCGTGATCTTGCAACGCTGGTATTTGAAAGGCAAGCAGCGGAGTTGAATGTCACTTGCCTAGCACTATCAATGATTGATGCATGTGTGAAGACAGCAAGTGTTTTGCTTATGGCGTAAGGCCGTCACACGGACTGCCTAGCCAACTAAGACAACTGATCACTCGCTCTGCTCGTGCTTGCAGGTAAGGCCGATTGGCCTAGTTAGACATGTTAAGACATGCATGGACAAGTTACTTGCTTACTATAACTTAATTGTTGAACATCTGTATCTTCATCGGTTGTGGGTGTCATACCTATGAGTGAAGATCAGGGAGACAAGTGTCGTGCAAGATATTTGTTACCGTATGCAAGGATTTATGTTATGGAGGCTCAACTGCGTTAGCATAAGAAGACTCTAAATGTAATCACTTGCCTAGCACTATCAATGATTGATGCATGTGTGAAGACAGCAAGTGTTTTGCTTATGGCGTAAGGCCGTCACACGGACTGCCTAGCCAACTAAGACAACTGATCACTCGCTCTGCTCGTGCTTGCAGGTCTTCAGCCCATAACCTAAATGCAAGAGGTTATGGGCCCACGCTCATCCGCATGAGTGATGGTGATGCCGACGCCCGCGATCATCGACTATGAAGCAAGCACTGGCGCTATATCAGCTCCTTCCAACACGACTGGAGCAATGTTTATGCCAGCAGATGCACAGCTCAGCATGACAGCTCATATGCAGAGCTCAGATGAGCTCAGATGCACAGCTCATGCAGTTTCCACCACCCTTTATGCCAGATGCCAGTCCCCTACCGCTCTGGCATGGCTCCTAGACAGTGGCGCATCCATCCACTTGGTGAACAATCCCCAATACTTGCACAATTCAGTTGTGTACCAGTCCCCCAGACCTCTCCACCTGGCGACCAGTGATGCAGTGGGGGGGATTATTGCAAAGGGGTCAGTCTGCCTTCTTGATGCACGTGGGTCCCAGCTCTGGCTCCATGATGTACAGTGTGTACCAACTGCAACGACAAACCTCATTTCAGTGTCAGCAGCTATTAAAGATGGATGCCAGTTTCGCACTGACAGCAGAGGAGCACATGTGCAGATGATCGGTCCTGAAACTTGGGAGTGTGCAGTTGCCATGTCTAAGGGCCTTTACTACCTGCAGCGCGTTCAGTGCAGATCCCTGTCAGTGCCCAGAGCATCCTCCCTGCCAGACAGCGCAGAAGGACCGGTAAAGCTTCCTCACAATTGTCAGCAGAGAGACCTCTGGCACAGACGCTTGGGCCATCCAGGAGAGACAGCCATGTCCAGGATCACAAGAGAAGGATTGATCAAGGGTATCCCTGTGTCCCTTATACCCTGTGCAGACTGCTCCTCTGCCTGTGAGGCCTGCCTTCAGGGAAAGCTGCCTCGCCCACCATTTCCAATCAGCACAAGGCCTGCCAGTCGTGTCCTAGAACGCATACACCTGGACACAGTTGGAGAACTGCCTGTCAGAGCACTCACTGGAGAGAAGTACTGGGTCACAGTTCTGGATGAAGCGTCACACTGTGTTGCAGCTATCCCTGTGAAGTCCAAGGCAGAGATCCCCAGGAAGCTGAAGGACTTGCTCACATTCTGGCAGAAGCGACTGAACCTGCAGATCAAATCCATACGGTCTGACAGGGGCACAGAGTTCCTCAACCAGGAGTTCAGGTCATTTTGCATCGTCCAGGGTATTGAGGTGGAAACCTCTGCGCCTGGAACGCCCCAGCAGAACGGAGCAGCGGAGCGCATGAACCGCACACTCAAGGAGCGTGTCAGAACCCTACTAGCAGCAGCGCAAGCCAAACAGTCGCTATGGAAGGAGGCCCTCCAAGCAGCAGTCCTCCTGTGCAACATTGTGCCTGCCAGCAACAGGAGCGTCACCCCATATGAAGCCTTCTTTGGCATCAAGCCACCAGCAGCTGTCCTTCGGATCTGGGGATGCAAGGCATTCGTCCTACTTCAGAAGCCACACATGACCGCAACTGGACCAAGGTCACTGCCTGGGATGATGGTGGGATACGAGGTGGGATCCAAGGCCTATCGCATCCTCACCGCCCAAGGCATAAAGGTGTCCCGGGACGTGCGCTTCATCGAAGAGGAGCTTGGAGCGCCAGCAGTGGGCTACCTGGACCTTCGCACATGGGGGCGCCATCAAGCGCAGCCTCCACCAGGTCCTGCTGCACAAGGCAATCAGTCCCCTGCCTCCAGAACTGCCCCAGCAGTGGAGGCGCCTGCTGGACCAAGACCCATGGACCCTCTGCAAACACAAGTCCCAGCACGTCTTGGAGCAGGACCATCACCCGGACCTTCTGGCGCAACCAAGCGGACCCCTGGATCACCTGCAACTGGCAACGATGAACTGCAGCAACCACGAGAGCCCTGCAACACACATCAACACTCAACGGGAGGACCAGAGACAAGGTCTCCTTCCCCTGTTCAGCCTGCAGGCTCACCAGGGACTGACACTGAAGCCGCTGTACATCCTGAGGGGGTCCTTCCTTGACAGATTGAGAGACTGTGCACGTGGTGGGGAAGGACAATTGGGTCAAGATGAGCGTCTGCAGGCGACCCAGCAATTGCTCAGACCCCCTTCAGGGGCTCCTACAGCAGGGGAAGCCCAAAGGTCAGCTGTGCAAGCACAGCAAAGGCAAGAGAGAGCTGAGAGGCGAACTCTCGTGAGGGAGCTGAAATCCAGAGTACAGATGTCTCCCTCTGCATCTCCTTCTGAGAGAATTACTGAGTGCCTGAGTAGAGGGAGCGGGAGCCCTTCACAAGCCACAGGTCATGGCTCAGGAGGAGGGAAAGGTGTAGAGAGAGAGAGTCAGGAAGCAGGGGAAGTGAATTCCCAGCATGGGTGCCTTAAAAAAGGGGAAATGGGGCCTTCAGCCATCCCTGAAAATAAGGTACAACAGGATGTACAGCATAAGGTACAACAGGATGTACATGCTGAGCATCCTGCCCCTCATTTACCCCATCCCGAGAGTGAGTCAGTGGAAGTCAGTGAGACAATCCCCTTGGCAATTGAGAGCACATGTGAGAGAATGGAGACAGCACCAGGTGCTGGAGCACACATGGGCCCAGAGAGAGAGATGCCAGCATCTCAATTGTCACAAGATCACAGTGCTCGACTGTCAACTGCCAGGTGTGAGTCTGGCAAGGAGTGCAAGAGACACGTGCCTACTACAGAACACTCTGTGAGGATGTGTGGGGAGGAGGCTGAGAGAGATGGATTCACCGAAGAAAGATTTTATGTCTTTCAATGTGAAGACAGGCCACCCAATGAAGGGGAACCTGGGGTGAAATTCAGCAAAATTTCAGTCCCCAGAAATTATCGTGAGGCTCGACAGTCAGACCAGTGGTCTTACTGGGAGCAAGCTATGAATGAGGAAAAGAACTCATTGGACGCTCACGACACCATGGAGTATGTAGAGCGCCCATGGGGCAAGAAGGTCATTCCAGTGCACTGGATCTATTCTGCCAAAGTTGATAATTTTGGCAATGTCCTTAGATTCAAAGCACGCCTGGTAGCCCAAGGATGTCGTCAAATTCCTGGAGTAGATGTTGATGAAGTATTTGCTCCCACTAGTAGCTTTGCTGCTAGACGTGTAATTCTGAGCGTGGCTGCCCAGAGGGATTATGAAATCCATCAAGTCGACATCAAGACGGCGTTCTTGAATGGAGACTTAGAAGAGGAGGTTTACGTAACACAGCCTCCTGGGTTTGAGAATGGTGATTCCCGCGTCGTTTGCAAGCTCAACAAAGCCCTTTATGGGTTGAAGCAATCCCCTCGTGCATGGCACAAGAAGCTGGATGCTGAGATGTGCGCACTGGGCTTTGTTGCTTGTAAAAGCGATGCTGGTGTATATGTGAGGAAGAGAGCAGGAGAGAAGCCCCTGTTTATTCTCGTGTATGTGGATGATCTACTCATCATATGTAAAGATCTCAGCCTAGTGGAGTGGTTCAAGGAGCTCCTAAAGAGCAAATTCACCATCCATGATCTAGGTGAGGTCAAAGATTTTTTGGGTTGCCAAGTCCGTCGTAACCGACAGGATAGGCAAGTTTCTATCAGCTGCATCCCAAAGATTGAGGCTCTGCTAGATAAGTTCGGTGTGAGCGATGGCGGAAGAGTAGTGGACACTCCCATGCAAAAGGGATTCGTTCCTACTCGGATGCCCTTCGTAGAGGATGAGCGTGATGGTTCGGGTGCTGGGGTCCCCTTAGATCCAGGTCATAGATATTGTGAGCTTATTGGGTCACTGCTGTATATAGCCAATACAACACGAC
This sequence comes from Botryococcus braunii, assembly GCA_002005505.1. NCBI lineage: Eukaryota > Viridiplantae > Chlorophyta > Trebouxiophyceae > Botryococcus > Botryococcus braunii. The sequence goes on along the minus strand of KV908490.1, from coordinate 134,335 downwards.
CTGATATTGCACAAGCTGTCGGCGTTCTCTCTCGCTATAGGTGTAATCCCACCACTGCCCATTGGAATGCAGCAATGCGTGTGTTGCACTACCTTAGGGATACGAAGGACAAAGTCCTTGTACTAGGTGGCAACTCCAGTGTAGTCTTGGAGGGTTATGTAGATGCCGATTTTGCAGGTGACCTAGATAGTAGATTTTCTACGTCTGGGTATGTATTTTATGTCTTTGGCGGTGCTGTGTCATGGACCAGCAAGAAGCAAAACTCTGTGGCTACCTCAACTGTTGAGGCAGAGTTCATGGCTTCCAGCCTTGCCATCAAGGAGGCCAACTGGCTGAGGTCCTTCTTGGAGGAGATTGGAGAGCCACCTTGGAATGTTAAGATTTTCATTGACAACCAAGGGTGCATCAACAATCTTAGGAACCCTGTGAACTCTAAGTTCACAAAGCATATCGCAGTGGCATTCCACTACGCACGTGAGGCCATTAAGTTGTGCCAAGTTGATATCCAATATGTGGAATCAGCTAAGAACCGTGCAGATGTGATGACCAAGCCATTGGTTGGTCCCGTGTTCAGGAAACATGTCGATGCTCTAGGTCTACTCACTCTGTATCAAGAGTGAAGACAAGGGGAAGTGTTACATTTTGTGACATATAGTGAGATTGCCTTCCTCTTGAACAGACATGAACTCTTGAAAGGAACTGATAAACATTGGCATGAACAAAGGCATACATGAGACGATTATCACAGAGAAGTGTAATTGAGCACAAGGTCATGTTATGAATAGTGTCGTACGGTATTCGCACGTGGTTGCCAGATCAACGCGTGATCTTGCAACGCTGGTATTTGAAAGGCAAGCAGCGGAGTTGAATGTCACTTGCCTAGCACTATCAATGATTGATGCATGTGTGAAGACAGCAAGTGTTTTGCTTATGGCGTAAGGCCGTCACACGGACTGCCTAGCCAACTAAGACAACTGATCACTCGCTCTGCTCGTGCTTGCAGGTAAGGCCGATTGGCCTAGTTAGACATGTTAAGACATGCATGGACAAGTTACTTGCTTACTATAACTTAATTGTTGAACATCTGTATCTTCATCGGTTGTGGGTGTCATACCTATGAGTGAAGATCAGGGAGACAAGTGTCGTGCAAGATATTTGTTACCGTATGCAAGGATTTATGTTATGGAGGCTCAACTGCGTTAGCATAAGAAGACTCTAAATGTAATCACTTGCCTAGCACTATCAATGATTGATGCATGTGTGAAGACAGCAAGTGTTTTGCTTATGGCGTAAGGCCGTCACACGGACTGCCTAGCCAACTAAGACAACTGATCACTCGCTCTGCTCGTGCTTGCAGGTCTTCAGCCCATAACCTAAATGCAAGACGTTTACATCGATTGTTGACATACACCATCCTCCCTCATCCTCCATGCAACCGTTATTAGATACCAGCACCCTGTTGGTCCCATCTGATCCCCCCTTCCATTGCTGATCCCTGCCTGCCCTTTGCCCCGGCCTTCCCATCCTGGCCTACTATGATTAATGTGTGTGGCTTTGTGTTTACGCACGCTCGCAGGTTTCCATGGCATACTTACACCTTTCAAGTTGTATGCTTAGCCTCATGTATCTAGACTGTACCTCATTTAAACTGTACCTTATGCCAACTGCTCGGCTCAATCCCCCCTGGCCTACCAACCTTGCACGGTTGCCCATCCTTGCTGCCTCTTGTCCCACAGCAACAACATCCGGCCAGGACTGTCCTTAACCCCATTCCCAAGCTTCCCTGCCTGCCTGCCGATGTCTCCTACGGGATTGCCATACTCCCTGCAGCATCCAGGAGAGAGCTTCAATTCTCCCAAAGATGCCCCAAACTCTCAAAGAAGACACATCAGGCCAGGATGTTAAACGAAATGCAGGCGCATAGCTCACGGTAGCGCATGGGGCAGCCGCATAGATAAGTCGTACTGAAATAAGTCGTATGTCACTAGGTCCAATTGGACCTATTGCCCTTGAGTGGCGCTCTGCCCTTGGGCCATCCCCAAGGCCCTGGTGGACACCCGGGCTGGCTTGAAAAGCCCTCCCACCACTGTCGTCCTGCAGAGACCGAGACGCCATCAAAAATCGTTGATATCACTTAAAAATGTGACTGCAATCGGGCTTGTGGTTGCCTCTCCGCAATGAGTATCCAGACATTTGGGTAATCTGTAACCCGCAAGCACTTTCACATTTACAGCAATGACATGGGAATCTCATGCATGTTTCATTGGCATTCGTTGTACTTTTGCCATGCATAGATGTGGACGCATATAGATAAGCTGAGCCTGCACGAGTTACTGTTTCGCGCAGTGTACCCAAACCCCCCCCCCCCCCATTTTTCGTAAAAGAATGGGGCCATGGCAGACAGTGGAACAGCAAACATATCCACGTCATGGCCATACCTGTTCCGCTGCTCTGGGAGTGGTGCGGGTGCTGTACTCATGGGGCGAGCCGAACTGCCAGAGTTATCCCATTCCATTGGTTCTCTGTCAAGGATGCTCTCCGTTGTGTCGTCCAAAATGGATTCTGCACAACTTCTACACATCCACAACCTAACCTCCCCCCCCTCCCACGCGGCCTTAGGATCAAACCAAGCACGCTAAAGGGACATTCTGGCATCATGGCATCTGAGCACAAATCATCACAAATTCCGTACTCTGACATTACATATGAGACCCTATAGACAGACTTGGACCAACAAGCTTTCATACCTTTGGCAGTTTGCAAGGACGGTTACAGTATGCCTGGATTCCGGATGATTGATAAGCAGTCCCTTGGCCGGCCAATCAAAAGGGATTGCAGGACTGGTCTGGCCTCCCATGCCCTCCTGTTTGGAACATCGGGTCTGCTTATCAGCACCAATTCTGATACTTTGGTTCCCACTGCATTATGTGTGACATGCTAAGAACAGTGACAAGCCCCGTCTTACGACCTTTTCCTCCTCCCCCTTGTCATCCCCCCCGCCCCCCCCCCCCCCCCCCACACACACTCCCCCATGTGGAGAGGGGGAGAGAGAGAGAGAGAGAGAGAGACACACACACACACAGAGAGAGAGAGAGAGAGAGAGAGAGAGAGAGAGAGAGAGAGAGAGAGAGAGAGAGAGAGAGAGAGAGAGAGAGAGAGAGAGAGAGAGAGAGAGAGAGAGAGAGAGAGACCAAGTGGACACGAAGACTCACAATCGTGTGCTTGTAGAGTGATATCAAGGAGGGGAGTAGGGGAGAGGGAGACATGGGGGTGGGTGCGGGGGGCCTAACAACCACTACTATCAAAGCAAAATGTGCATCACGCATGCACTGGCACACGTCCCAGATTAATGCTTATTGCGTTAAGAAGTTACTGATACAGAGTTTATACCATTTGAATTAAACGAGTTTGATTGTAAAATATCCAGTCATGGTATAGATTATGCTGTGAATGCGATTAAATTTTTGACTGCTTATGAGGTATTGCCATACCCGCAACACTCTCTGCAATTCCCCAAGGGTTCCAGGAAAAGAATTGCTGTGGTCCTTGTAGTAATCTTTCCCGTCTTGACGATGCAGCACAGGATAAATTGGGGGCCACTTGACCTCGCAATCGTCGCCTTGGCCAATGATGCTGCGCAGAAGTTGATCTGTGACAACCTTCACGGCAGTCACCCTGACCGGGTCGCTTTCTCTGTTGATCTCCTGTCAAACACATCCACAGCAAGTCATGTCCTCGAAACATCTGTGACATTCCAGTTGAAGCGAACATCTGTGACATTCCAGTTACTTTTTCAGCGTTTTACCTTTGTTTCATGGACCTGTACAACGGCAACCATGTGAGGTTCCATTGCAAATCCTCGGTTCCCCTCGACAACTGCCACCATTAAGGTGCCTTTGTGCAGTTGAATTCGTCCGTTCTGTGTCACTCCAATTTCCTGTTGCAAGTACTGCATGTGCGGACCACTGAAAGCTTGTGTCCGCCAGTATGGCACATTGAATGACCCCTCACCTCCAACATCAATGACATAAGTTAGATTTGGTTTTTCAGATGTAAAGCAAATCCGCTGTTCCGCCATTATCTTGCAATGACACCAGTTTTGTCAAGCATGGGACACACATTAATTGAAGACAATATGGTCTATGCAACAGTTATTAGTCAGCGGCTGCTGACACTATGGATGACTCCTACTGGTAGTTTAAAATACCTCGGTTGGCAACGGATGATACTGCGGCACGTGGAGAACCTGCATGGCACGAATATTTGGCTTCACCAATCAATCTCGAATTCTAGTACAAGCATGATGGACCAGGCAATTTAAAAGATAAGTGGGTATTGGTCAACCGACCGATGGGTCCGTACCTGGTGCTTGTTCATGGCATGATTTTGCCCTACGACCCTTTTCCCTCAGCACGTCATTGTATGTGGACTCCATTCTCCGAAACGAGTATTCAAATAGAGCTTGCTCTGTCTCGACTGTCCCTTCATTCTTTTCGTGGTCAGGGACCGCATCGGGGTCGCTCTGTGAACCGTCCTCATCATTTCGTTTTACATCTAAAATTTCCCTCATCAGAAAGTTGATGTGCTCGTCGACAGCGTCCTAGCAACCAATCCAGTAAGATCAACGTCGGCACTACAAAGAATGCATGCATTTACGAAAAAAATTGGACCTCACACCCAATTTGTAAATTGAGTTTGGAAGTTGTAAAATCACATCTTACCCAAAATGGTTGATTTTTCTCATCGCATTTGATGTCATACTTGCTAGAATTGTCATAATAAAGATTCTTGAAGGTGGGGCCCCAATCATATCGCGCCATGTGAGGATACGCTTTTGAGCACAGTGGTTGAATTCTAAGCGAAGTTCCCTTTGTCTCCGCAATAACGTGCTTCTCACAGAAGAACTTCCATACATGTCTCTGACATGCGGTATTCATAGCTCGGTCCCATCTCTGACACCTGCCTCCCAGTCTTTTTCTTTTGTCGACAACCTTCCTAGGCTGTCCTTCGACCAACTCTCCCGCAGTGGATTGCAATGCACATGCTATGATGTCATGGCCTGCAAGAGCCCCCATTCAGTCAAAAAAAAAATCGTGTCCAGATTATGGCTCACACGATCGCACATCTGGAATGATCGCTCACTTTGCTCTTCCTCTCTGCTTTTTCCACACATACACATATGAGAGGGGCCAAGGGGGGGGGGGGGGGCTGACTTGCTGGCCCCTGGGGCTGCAGGTCATCAAGTTCACTATCATCGGCTTCTTCACCAATGTCCACTTCCCCGCCAGGTGTTTCCGAAGTACCATTCTGTTGAGCGTTGTTTGCTTTCTTGGCTTGCAATCGAGTGCCATCTGCGCAAGGCCGCAACATTGTCTCAGTTGTCCCCCCTATACTAGCCACCGTGCATCCTGACGTAAAAGAATCCCTTACCCGCTACTATGCCTCTGAAAAAGATAGGTCTCAGGAGCGTCAGCCATTCATGTCGCTTCTCTTCGTCATCTTTGAACGCGGCAGTAAGGCCCCGCGAGATGATCGCCGATCGAGTTCGAAAGTTCTCAGGGAAGTCAACCACATTGGTGATGCGGGCAAGACTTTCTGCAACCAATTTAACGTCTTGATCGAACTCCTTCTCTGTGTCACCTGTTTTGAGGTGACCCACCTCTAAAATGAGGTAGTCCTTCCAACTTTCTTCCTGAGTCGTTACAGATCTAAGTTTCTTTGTTACACCGTTCCCTGCAGGTCCTAATTTCTTTTTCCTTACTGAATTGAGGTTGATGTTTGTCTCCCTTGCCCGTTTCTTTATACCAACGTCCATCATGGCACGGATACCGTCTGGCTAAGTCGCTCTTTGTTTCTGGCAATCCGCTGAGCTCTTTGTTGTTCAAACTGCGAAGACATGAATACCAAGTACTATTTACAACCTGGAATTCCAGCAGACTATAAGAATCGGTCGTGCCATACAGAAGGCTTTCGGATATTCACAAGATCCACGTGCCAGGTGCCATCCAAGGATGGCATGTAATAAGCATTATTATTAATATCATTACCTATATTCACTATTATCACTATCATCATTATTATTATTATTGTTATTATTATCATTATTATTATTATTATTATTATTATTATTATTATTATTATTATTATTATTATTATTATTATTATTATTATTATTATTATTATTATTATTATTATTATTATTATTATTATTATTATTATTATTATTATTATTATTATTATTATTATTATTATTATTATTATTATTATTATTATTTTATTTTATTTTATTTTTATATTATTATTATTATTATTATTATTATTATTATTATTAATATTATTACTACTATTACTATCACCATTACCATTGCTATTATTATTATTATAACTATTTTTATAACTATTATAACTATTATTAATTATATATATATATATCTACACTTATAATATATAAATATATATATTAATATATATATATAATAGTAATACAATAATATATATATATATATATATACATATAATATTATGTATATATATAAATAATATTATTATCATCATCATCATCATTATTATTATTATTATTATTATTATTATTATTATTATTATTATTATTATTATTATTATTATTATTATTATTATTATTATTATTATTATTATTATTATTATTATTATTATTATTATTATTATTATTATTATTATTATTATTATTATTATTATTATTATTATTATTATTATTATTATTATTATTATTATTATTATTATTATTATTATTATATACATTCTAATAACATATACATATATATATTCTTACTTTTTGCTGCAATTTTATATTCCTGCACCTACTTTCTAACTTATTGTTTTTAGTATTCTGTATCTTTTGCACTTACAGCCATTCCGATGTCGTAACGTGACTATTCGGGAATTGGGGGCCTGAGACTGATATGTTTAACTTTTCCTTTACTAAGGATGAGACACCATAGGGCAAAGATCAAGTGTACTGCAGTACTGTCTTTAAAGACAGTACTGCAGTACACTTGATCTTTGCCCTATGGTGTAATAAATTTGCTACACTTCTCCTAAATATTTGAAGAATTATACCGCCCCAACTACATTATATTGCAGCATTATCAATTAATGAAAATGCAATTGAGTTCATGCATAGAGAGTCCGAGCGCACCTGTTAAGTCTATTCCCAGAACTCTGCTGACTTGCTGACGACAATCATCATATTTTCTGCTGTAGGATCCGGCACCAAACCAATTGGAATGGGTGAGACATCGTACATGTTCCACAGGTCCCCGTCTTCATGACCTTGCAGAGGGGTACTCTTGACAACTGGCAGACCTGTGCATTTGTCCAGCAGAAATCCGGACTTGGGATTGGGAGGGCTCCTGCAGTGGTTTGCCAGGCGAGGACGAACATACCATTTGCAGCGCACCATCTGCACCGCCCACTGATCTCTCCCGTGCTTGCCGTGCTCCTCAGGGTGCCATACAACAAAACTCTGGGCCTGGCCAAACGAAGATGTGCCATCATGCTTTACCATGAAGACACATGGCTTGCTCTTTTTGTTCAGGCACCGAGCATTGGTTTGGAAGATAGTGCCCTGCACCGAAGCTGTTTTGTAAAATGACAAGCAACCCTTTGGGCCTTGACATACCCCTCTCTGCGGGTCTGTCAGGTGTGTCTGCTGCACTGCCCAAACGTGCCAATTGTCCAACAACAGGGACATTTTTTCATGCTTTTGGCCTGCACTCTGATAGGTTCCTGGATAAGACGGTTGTGAACCAATATAGTCTTCCCAAAGACCCACATATGAGAGGCAGCCAGCTTTGCAAGGTTTGCAAGGGCCAGAGTGCACGCAGCTTTTGACCAATGAGGGGTTCCTCAACAACAATATGTGAATTTGCAGTCTCCATGGAAATGTCTTAACATCATCATTTCTCCACATGGACAACTTCCACGCGAAGGCCTTTTTGCCTGTCATGATGGGCGAGCCTGACTTTGACGACATCTTCGAAAAGATGGTACTCTGGCATCACGGCATGGCCGCTTTCATCTTGCGGAAGATCAAACTGTATTGGGTATCTGCCATCTCCATGACCGCCAGCCAATGCCATGTCAGCTCCAAAGTAGGCCAGACTGACCATAGCCATGTTCTTCAGCATTGATGCCGCCGGATGATTCTTGTTTTTCATCAGTCTTCCCAAGTGATGCCAAAATCTCTCTCCTGGAAACATGGAAAAGGTCCGCAGAGGGCCATGTACTTCCATTGCCTGCACTAGGTGAAGCATCATGTGTCGGTTCAAGGTCATCTCGTTTGCAGGCGCAAAGAGCTCGAGCCGAGCTAGGCAGTCAACTAGCCTTTTCTGGAGGCTCGCCAATGCACCCTCACGAAATGTGTACGTCCACAACAAACTCAAGATGTCAAGATACTTCATTATCACAATCTCAAGCCTGTGCCCTGACTTTGGCAGCAGGTGAGAAATCAAACACTTCCCCAGAGGACCGCTTAGAACAATAAGGTCAGCGGTCTTAGGCCTCTTCCCTGAAACAACATCACCAAGCGATATGACAGCCAATCGAGCAGGGAGGAAAGCCTGTGTTGCAACTCGCCGTAACCATTTGAATTTCTCCAAATAGCCGTTTGGGGTTGCCAACCAAGGAGCCACTGGCTTCTCCTGATTCTGCAGAGACATAAATCTCCCAGTGTGCTGAATCTCCCATTGGATCACATGCTTGAGATTGGACCCCTTATATGCGCCAGCAGACCCGCCCGACAACATGCTCCACAATGAGTGCACCTGCATAAAAATAAAAAGGCTATTTATATCACTCAAGAGTACAACATGTGCTCTGTAGTGAAGCACTTGGGGAAATAGTTCAATGTGATGGTGCATTATTTATGCAAGGCCCACGCTTGTGCGCACCTCATTGCCACATGTGTGCATTCCATCCGGGGGGAACATTTCAACGGACACGTATGGCAGCTTTTGAAAAGGACAACTTCCATGGAGTCCCAGTGGTTGTTGTGGGGCTCCCTCACTATCTACAATAAGGGTATCAGCACAATGCGCTGCACAAAGCCATTCTTCTGTCGTCTTCTTGCACGGCGGCCCATCGTCAGACTGAGCAGACATCTCTGCGTTCCATGTCAACTTGCTGCAACTATGAAACAAAGGTCCTTGTTGTGGCAGATACCGGTAGGCTCCTGGACATAAACAGTAGATATGAATTGAGTGAACCATAAACATCAGTCGTGGTGAAACGACATCGATGGACTAAGTTACCAACCCAAGAAAATGTCCAAAATATTGAGATTTATTCACATATAAGATTCGACGTCATGATCAACATTCATGAAATAGGAGATTGGATACTAGCCAAAGGCAACGGCTACCTGGGTAAACTGTCTTTGACACAGACTTTGGATTTGGCTGCAGGTTCACGGTTGCAGGTGCAAGCTTTGATCTCACTTTCTTTGAGCCTGTCTGGTTTGTTTTCTTCACAAGTATTGCTTTAGTGCCCATCTGTAGTGAAGCTCCAGATTGGTGACAATCAAAACAGGCTCCAACCTTAGAACCAACGCCTGCATTCTTGGTGAGTTTGTTCTTTCCTGGTAAATCAGCAATGCAGACAAGGAGACACAACTTGCACATGAGCTTCTTCATGCGACTTTCAAATAGAGGCAGACCATAGAAGTAGGCCATACGCAGTTCATCCATTAGAATGACTAGGAAAAAAGTTGCATCAGGTTCGTGGTCGGAACAAAGTAAAAAGGGCAACCACTGTGCAGCTAATGCTTCCCATACGTCTGGATGCAAGCTCTTGCACGTTACTTTGCATGGCATAAAGACTCGTTGCTTAGTGTGTTTGCCCGTGAAAGGAGTGAAGCCATCCAAGCAGACATATATTCCCAAAGAGCTGGTATTTTCCGTCTCCTGTCCGAATCAACCCATCTTGGTTGCTCTGACACTATCCAGACATTGGAGAAAATGCTACAATAAGCAATATCAGGCAATCGGTGTCGTTTGCGCATGTCAAAAAAGAAATTCACATTTGATTGCACACACCTCCATCATTTTGTCATCTATCATGGCAGTCTTCCATCGCGATGCGTCTTTGTCATCCCGGATAAGATAGGGTTCAGAACCATGTGACCCATCCATGCGGTCTGGCATTGTCCCGTTAGCTGCTCCTTTGTTGCTCGTGTCCCCCGTAAGATCCTCATCGTCTGTATCACTGGACACACTGGATGACTGCCAGTCGGAATCATCCATATCAAGTTCTTCTACGCCAATGAGGTCAGAACACCTTGCTCCTGGTTTGACGGACCTGTAATCAAGACCCCTGGAAAAGAAAAAGGGCAATTTTCAATGATAGCATCGATGTCAGTGACATCTTGACCACAAATCATTATAACCAAAGAATCGAAATGCATCCAAAACACGTACCTTGATAAGGTTGGACTTGAATGCAGAAAATTCACCCACTGAACGAGGGGGAAATAATCCAACTTTGTCACTGTGCGGCGAGGTTCTTGACATTTTGGACAAGTGTTTAATCGCTGGAACTCACATCTGAGTACCCTCACCCACATTCCGAATTACAAGAAGGCATATTTCTCACCAATAAACTACATTTTCAGCTAGCATCTGTCAATGTTTTAGGTTGCCGAAAAAAGGTAACCAAGGTTGTTGATGTACATATGTACATCAACAACCTTGGTTACCTTTTTTCGGCAACCTAATGTACATGATTCCTTTGAAACACACAAATCGCACCTGAAAATAAAGCAGCAGCGTTTTCCGCCCTCCAGTTTCCCAGTACAAACGTCATAGGTGTAAGCACACTTGCCAAGTGCCCGACCCATCAAGCGCACAAGCTGGTCTTTTGATTTTGGTAAACGACCAACGGTGCTGGCAGTGAGTCCACCCTTCACTGCCCTCCTTCTAATATCCAGCAGATCCATGGCTATGTGTTTCTACAAAAATGACCAGCAAATCAATTGTGGCACTGACATTCTTCAACTCTCATGTCACAATCAGCGCCTCCCCAACTACATTAATGTGACCAACAAAAACAAAAAAAAAAAAAAAAAAAAAAAAAAAACCCGAGAGCGGCAGTCATAAGCATTGAAAACACAAAGACGCTCACCTCCCCCATCTTGAAGGCACTGGACTTCGCCAGGAGAATGCACAACTCCTCCCACACTGATGTTTCTTGAAGGGAACTGACAAACTCGTCTTGGCTGGGGCGTTGTCCGTATTTAACTGCCCCTTTCGACCCATCGTTGCCTGGCATGCACTTCCACAACTCCTCATGGGAAGGCCCGCATGTTCGATACTCCGGAGCAGCCCACATACCAGCAGTTTTGGGCGCGTTTTTCGAAGAATTCTTTCCAGGAACAAAGATGGGACAGGGCCATTCAAAGGTATCTGCGGGGTGAATCACACAAATTCATTAAAATAAAAAAACTAATGTGACAATTAACACCAATGACATGATAACAATCTGAGTAACGGGTATGACCTTGTGCATTCTCAGCGACACCTGAATCGGGCTTGTTTGGCGTAAATGGTCTATTATCTGCATTTGCGCTAGGACGTGCTGCATCTGTGACATTAATACTCGCTGGATCCGGGTCGATCGGCATTGGTGCCATCGGAATGAACTCTGGTGGAGTCACAGGCGGTTGTCCTTGATGAGGCGACATTGTGCACTCCGCCGAGGTATCAACATCATTCTCGGACTCATACCGCTGATCGGTGGCCCTAGTCAACCCCGGGGGTGCGGGAGACAGTCCGTCCTTCAAAGAAATATCATGGAAATTCTCGAACTCGCATCCTTGATCGTCCATACCGCTGACCCTTGTCAGACCCGGTGGCGGAAATCTACTAGGAACAAAAGACGGGCAAGGCCATTGCTGGATGCTTCTGGGTTGCAAAGCTTTCTGCAATGTCCTGCGCTTATAAGGCGGGCTCGTTTTCAAGGGAGTTTGGGCAGCTGATTCTGTCGGGCCACCTGTACACCAAATCAATGTTCTGGATTATTCATAAACACGTAACCGAGGTCTAAACCTTCACTAGCTAGATGGTCGAGATTTCCCTTACCTCCAGGATTCCTTGGATTGGTCTTGTAAGGAGTTCCTCGCACCCTTTTGAGGCTTTCGGATGTGCGGCCTGCTGGGGCTTTAGATACAAAGCCTCCAGGGCCCTCATGGACATCAACAGATCGAGGACCTGGCAGCTCAAGGCCCGGTGGCCTATGCAATGGTCCTTCTGAGTCCTGCCCTGCATGCATGCAAACAAAAAAAGTTATTTCTGAAATTTTTTCCGGTTACTTCAGGTATTTCCGACATGCTGTGCGTCTAGCTAGGGCAGGAGGACGCACATATTGCATGTTCCTTGAGGATTGCAGAACATGCCTGACATGCTTCGAACTTATCGTGCATGTGCTTGAGTCCGCCTCCCTCCCTCCCTCCCTCTCTCTCTCTCTCTCTCTCTCTCTCTCTCTCTCTCTCTCTCTCTCTCTCTCTCTCTCTCTCTCTCTCTCTCTCTCTCTCTCTCTCTCTCTCTCTCTCTCTCTCTCTCTCCCCCCCCCCCCCTCCTCTCTCATTTCATGCTCAGCTGCTCATTGTTAGTGCACACCCGCAGCCGTCCAGGTGCAAGAGTGCGTGCTGGTGGGGACGTGCGTGCGCAGTGAACACAGGGAGGACTTGTTTGTAGTGAAGGGCTGCATGTACTCGCAAAAGGACTCGGGGTTTCAGAGGCGACCACCCCACTGCAGGACTCATTACTGCACCTCATTACTAGACAAACCTAGCTGCACTTACTGCCAATTTTCTGTATACCTGGCCAGAAAACATTGCAGCACACTAAAATTTGTGCGTGTTTGCGTTGATGGGCAACATTGGAATTGGTTTGATAAGGTGCGGGTTGTCACCTGCAAAGGTGCCAGCGTGCTCAAGCTTATCGATCAAAGAACGTATAATTTCTTTTTCATTATAATAGGCACTGCCAGCACGAGCTGACGAAGCCTTCTTCTTGTGTCTAAAAGCCGTGGCATGGCTGACCCAATTACGGGGATCAAGAACCCTAAAATCTATTACAACACGAGGGGAACATATGCGGCACCGGCACACATGCTGCCTCCTTGATGTCAAATTTCCAACAAAATCTGTAAACCTGACCTTGTTTGCCTTCGGGTCTAGCCTACTGTCCCAGACCCAGGGACCCGCAGACGAATAAGAAGCGGTTTGGTTCCTTGCTCGACTCATGATGATTATCAATCTACATCATAATAGGCTTTCAACTTGCCCTCGCGTGCAAAGCAACGCTTATTGCAGAGGGCGGCTTGAACACATCCGTGTCATAGTATGTTACTTATACCTAAGCCAGAAAGTAACGCACAATCCTCTTGGTGATTAAGTCACACGGGCAGCCCAGGACGAATTCGTACTGAATTCGATGTTGTCCTACATGACTCGCTGGGACAACATCGAATTCGGTATGGATTCACCCCGGGCTGCCATCGATCGCGAGAGCCTATGCGAATCCGCATCGAATTCGGCCAGTCGGAAAACGCGTGTCGAAAGCAGGCTCCCTTCTTACCGAATTCAGAGCGAATTCGAATCGAAAGCGACTGTCCAGCGAAATCGACATCGAATTCGCATCGAATCATAGTTGCGAAATCTACTAGTGAATGCAGCCGCATTATGGATAGTCCCAGGCATAGCTTCTTGTATGGCAGGTAGAGAACCCTTTGCATTATTGGCTGCAGTAAATGCATTGTCCCACACCACAAAGTTCTGACCTTTACGCTGCAGTTTTATATGGACCTTGACTTGTGTAGCAATGACTTTGGGAAGGGTGTCTCCTTCTCCCTTTGAAGTACTGGGAGTGCATGGTTCCCTGGTAGGGGTTGACGTAGACTCCTCATATGCTGATTTCGATTCAACGCTGGTGCAGGTACCCTTCTTCTTCATGCTGTTTGGTACTGGTTAGTTGTCGCTCCTCTCTGACAGTCTGGAGTCTCCGTCCTCGTCCTCACTGTCGGTCTCCGTGAGCCACTCGTCCACGTGGAACTCGTCCTGGCCGTGAAAAATTAGTGTGTCAATGAAGTCGTCTCCCAGGCTGCTCAAGGCCAACTCAATAGCTGCGTAGGCCGCTTTCTCTGTCCAATATGCTTCGTGTGACGGTCCTCCCGTCAGCTGCAGGCACCTCTCAAAGATTGCGCGTGTCAGGAATCCAGGCTCTCCGTTGATGAACGAAACTTCCCACACTGTAAATTTATAGGCTGGATATATTGGAAAGCGCTCTTGGAACCACTGGGGAGGCGTGAGTGCTCCCCGTCCGTGAGCTTCATGGACGAAGTCCTTTACAAGAAATGCTCGTTCTTCAATTGTTCGTGGTCCTTTCTCTCCTCCTGACTTTCTTCGCTCGTTATATGTTGGAGGAGGCGGTGGAGGAGGAGGAGGAGGTCTAACTGAGCCTGTGCTCATGCGTCCACTTTGCCTCGTTCGAGCCATCACAGACTACTTTGCCCGAGTCATACATTTTACATGCCCCGCATAAGAGTCGGTGGGCCCATAACCTGTAAACTTCTGTGCTTGGCGTTTCCTGTATGACCCGGCACGAGGGTGTTTAGTCCGGCGGCACTCTTGTTGTGTGTTGAGAAACAAGCAGTGGCGACTGTGTGAGGTGACTTGACTGGCAACAGTTAAGAGACAAACACCCGAAGTGCTTTTGTAGTCGCAATCAAGTCTTACAATGCTTATTGTTCTCTCTCATCACTCAGTAATTCAAACTACTCCATCTACGTAAGTACCGATAGTCTGTATTACCAGTGTTCGATGAGCTAAAACATTAGCACTTTCCTAATACACATTATCTAGACCCTTTCCTAATCCATTGTCCTTGTAGCTTTAATGCTATGACATCAGTTTACCTGTATGACCCGGCACGAGGGTGTTTAGTCCGGCGGCACTCTTGTTGTGTGTCGAGAAACAAGCAGTGGCGACTGTGTGAGGTGACTTGACTGGCAACAGGTAAGAGACAAACACCCGAAGTGCTTTTGTAGTCCCAATCAAGTGCCTCGTCCCTTCGAGCCAGCGACATATATCCTTTCTAGCAAACCGTGTCCGATTACCTCATTCTCCCTAATCTACGCGAAATTGGTCTAGATTGGTCCTGGCAGAACTCCTAGGTTCTGCCGCTTATAACTCATTCTAATGAATGTTCCCGCTAGTGGATCCGAGCTGATCTGGCCACTATTACTCTCCTAAGGGAAAGGCACCTATCACTCATTTATAATATAACAGTTTGTCTTGGTGTACTTAGATGACATCCTCATCTACAGTAAGACACCAGAGGAGCATTGCCAGCATTTGCGGCAAGTGTTGGAGCTACTTCGAGAGCATCAGCTCTATGCAAACATGAAGAAGTGCTCCTTCGCTAAGTCTGAAGTGGCTTACTTGGGCCATATTGTCTCTTCTGAGGGCGTGAAGGTTGACCCACGCAAGACTGCTGCAGTCTACAATTGGCCTAAGCCCACGTGCTTAACGGAGTTTCGTAAGTCAGACCTCGACACACCTATTGCCCCAAGTATTACGATTTAGACAGAGCAATGAGCAACATTCCAAATACGGTGTAAATCAAATACATAATGCAATTCTTTCCTCTGTCATAATGACAACGTACCCTTTGGCGCGACTGATACAGGTTCGACAGGAGCGCCTTCTGTTGCGGCAACCAAAAAAACAAGTACGACTGTCTCAAAGACAAATCAAATATGCAAGAGCAAGCTCAATTTGCATCGAACAGACAGGACTTCCAGTCCGTGGCTCAGGATTCGGCCAACCAAACGAATGCTGAGGCTGTCGCCTCCAGCAATTAGAAACCTGACCGTGTTTGACGCCCAAATTACTCGATAAAAGTCGAGTCCCTCAAAACTTCCCACTCCAAAAGGTCCCTAATTGGTAATCCGATACGTATGATGTGTCCTAGACAATAAACTAAAGGTCCCATATTATGTACCTAACTAAACACACTGATGTGGCTGCCTAAGCATTAGTTGACTGACCTCGAATACGTATTCGAGGTCCCAAAAACAAATTTCAGTGAGTGCCACCATGCTGTGTGAGTCAATGCAAAGTTGTCCTAACCTCTACGTGAAGTTACGTGAGGAAGACTGAAGTCTGTCAAGGAATTATGTCGCTTCACAGCCAAGTTCCTAGGACTAGCTGGGAGACATATGCAGTAGTTTACACCTAAGGCACAACAGTGTCGTGCCGTCCAGGGCAGCCTGGCATGCACGACTGTTTTGCCTAGGATGAGTCAGAAGAATACCTCTGAATAAGTCCAAGAGTAATGCTCCCTAAGTAATTACCTGATCTAGGTCATTACCTACAACACTCCCGCTCTCATCTTCTCTCACAGCAGCAGCAGTTATCAGCTCTTCATGTTCACATACCATCTCAGAATGGTCCACTGCGTCATGCACATTGCTAACTCGAAGTCGAGTTTCACGATCAGATTCACATTTTGCAATAGCAAGCCTCCCTACAGCCTCATCACGTACATGCATTGCAACAGCATTGTCATCGCTACACTGATCAACAGTACTTGAATCACCCTCCACTGCAGAGTCAGTGTCAACTCCAGTACCCCTCCCAGAACATTCAGCTTCCCCTGCTTCCCCTACATCTCCTGCTTCCCCTGGTTCCCTGGACGTTGTAATCCCCCCTTCTTCTGTACTGGTGTCATCCTGTACAGTGACGGTGGTAGGAGCTTCATCAGCAGCTTCGATCCCAGCCTGCTCTGTGATGTCACCGGACTTGGGTTGCTCTTTACGAGCATTTCGTTGCTGCATACGCTCTGCACGTGTCAAAGCTCCAGGCTGCAGCTGGAAACGTGCCGTACCACCAGGCCAGGGGAATGCGCCCGGGGTGCGTGAAGTTGGAGACTTGGCCAGTGGTACTGCCATGAGTCTCAGTCAGGCTATGGTGCGAATCCCTCCACTGGTGGTTGGTGCAGAGGTCCCATGCCTGGTAGCAGCATGCATGCGCCTGGGCACCTCACTGACTCCAGGTGATTGGCTTGAGGATGCTGGACTAGGCGCAGTAGAGCCAGAAGACCCCACTGGGGATGGCGCAGAGGGGGCGCAGTGTGCAGTGGGGTCGGAGTGCCTAGTGCGCGCAGGGGGTGCACAAGGTGCGCGGGGTGCAGTGGGGTCTGGGTGCAGTCGGGCAGTTTGAGGGCGAGCTGGGGAGGGTTCATCGTCCTCGCTACCGTTGTCCTCCATGGGAATTGTTGCCTCAGTGGATGCAGGGGGCTCCAATTCCACAGGATTCAGGTCCTGGTCCAGGCTGGGTCCCGGTTGGGGTGAGGCTGGGTCCGGATCCAGGCTAGATCCAGGCTGGGTTGCAGATACAGGACCGGGCCCAGCAGCTTGCAGCCCAATGGCAGACGCACCACTATGGCTCTCCACAAAATGTACACTCGGAGACACCACTGTCCTACCAGGCAGTCGGACCTTGTACCCCTTGGTGTGTGGACAGTATCCCACAAACATACCTGCCTCAGACTGTGCACCTAAAGATGACACCTGGTGTTTGGCATGTTTCACGTATGCCAAACAGCCCCACTTGCGCAAATGGGACAGATCAGGGACAGAGCCAGTGAATATTTCAAATGGGGTTTTCTCCTGACCAGAGACTGGCATCACATTATGTAAATATGCAGCAGTAAGCATTGCATCCACCCAAAGACTCTCATCTGCCTGAACACCCAACAGCAATGTTCTGGCCTTCTCTTTCAATGTTCGATTCATTCTCTCAGCAACTCCATTCTGCTGTGGAGTATACGCGGCAGATGTCTCAGTGTGAATGCCATTCTCTGTACAGAACCCATGAAACGTTTTATTCAAGAACTCTGTTCCCCTGTCAGTCCTAACCGCCTTAACCTTGGATTCTGTCTGTCTCTCCCAGTATGTAATAGTGTCTGTCAAATGATATGCAATGGTAGCCTTGCTAGTGACTAGTAACACTGAAACAAAATTAGACAACTCATCCACTACTGTGACGTAAAACTTTTCTCCTTCAATGCCAGAAGTTGACATGGCACCAACCGTATCCGCATGTATTCGATGCAGTACTCGAGGCGGCTCATGTGAACTTGGCTGGAAAGACGGTTTACACTGCTTTTCCCGAACACAAGGGTCACAGTGAGTATCGCACTTTGAACAAGGAAGAAGGGACACAGGTATCACAGTACACAACTCCTCCCTGCTCAAACGCTCTGTGGCTGTCTTCCCAGGATGCCCTAACCTCTCATGCCAAAGTTTTCGCAACTTGCAGTTATGTGCAGGTTTGTGCGCAGCATGATGTGCAGACATAGGGTTCACACACACTTAACAAGCCACTTGATATTTGGTGGGATAAATTCCCCTCAGACCATACAACCCATATCTTTCTACAATGCTGCACTCCCAACCCATGGGTCCCACCAGACTGCTGTAGGTCCCATTCTCACGTGGAACAAATTGAATACCATCCCTTACCCCAGCTGATACAGACAAGAGATTTGTGCTGGCCTGTGGAACACATTGTACATTATGGAGCCACAGTAACTGCCCTTCTGCATTCACCAGACACACACTCCCACTAGCAATGATGGAACCATGAGACTCTGATGTAGCCAACTGCAGTTGACGTGGTTATGTGTACACCGTGGGGTTCTGCAATACACCAAAGTCATTAACCAGGTGGACAGTAGCCCCAGAGTCCACAAGCCATTCCTCGCACGAGTGCCCTATCCCACTACTCTGTAATACATTAAACGTCACACTGGGCAATGAGATAGGAACGGCTTCTGCGTTTTTAGGACATGGAACATGGGTACTGTTGGATGCAGAGGGAACACTTGGCAGTGAATGCTTACTTCTGTCGCCAGCTTGCTCCCCTCCGGTACCCTTTTTCCATTTTGTGCACTCCTTTCTGATGTGTCCACGGCTCCCACACTCCCAGCACCTGACTTTTCGTGACCTCTTTCTGTCTTGCTCTGATTGGTCTGCATCAGGGTCCTGGGACTTTGGGAGGACTGCCGCTGCCTTGGGAAGAGGTCGAGGGAGCTGGTCATTGAAGCCAGCACCATAGGCATGGCTCTGCAGGATTTTTACCACATCTTCTGAGGAGCGCCCGCAACAATGCCCATAGAGTGCTCCTTTGAACTGTGCTAGCAAGGACAATCCAAAATAGCATTAGTTACATCCTCGGGGTCAATGGAGTGGGAGTTGTCAAGGAGGTTCTGGAAAAATATGAATTGTTTCATGACAAATGTCTCGAACGTCTCCTCCCTGGTCATGTGCTGTGTTTTGAGTGTATGTAGCCACTGGCGGTTAACAGACTTGTTGTGTCCTCCAGTGAACTTATTGGCTATGTATAACAGGGCATCAAAGGCAGAGGGCTTCATTGTCAACATAGGACTCCACTCCACTGGGACACTGCCAGTGATCAGCATCATGGCAGCAACATTTGCTCTCGTGAGAGGAAGGGGTTTCTGAAAGGCTTCCGTGCACTCCTTCTGGATAGCTGCAGTGGTCAGATCATAAAGCCAGGACTTGAAATTCCACCTATCCTTCAATAAGGGATGGGCTACCTTAACATTTGTTGTTGATGGCTTTGTTGTGTCCTCGTGCAGTAAGGCTGTCAGTATCGAAACCACTGGGAGTGCTGTCTTCTCCTGTTCTGCGGATTGACCACCCAGACTTACAGGAGGCTGTTGGTTCATTCTGCTGGTCCATTGGAGATGATTCCGCAGACTGGGTCATTGTGTGAAAGGTTATGGGTTTCTGTTATAATAGTGAAGGAACAAATTAGTGACTTTCCCTCAGAAGAGTAATAGTGGCTAGGCTTCCCTATAGCAATCAATGTGAACAATCTTAGAGGTAGAGTAATGGATGGCAGAACTCTAGAGTTCTGCCATAATTGATCTGGACCGATTCCATTTTGGAGAGAGAGAGTAATGCAATTTGACGCGTCCTTGCGAGAAAGGATATAGGCAGCAGGCATGAAGGGCACGGCACTTGTTTGGGACTGAAAGAGCACTCCGGGTGCTTATCTCTGATCAGTTGCCACAAGTGCCAACACATAGTCGGGCTCTGCTTGCTCTCCGACACACAGCAAGAGACCCGACCGAGCTTAACACCCTTCGTGCCGGGACATACAGGGAACATTACGCCCAGAATTGTTCAGGTTATGGGCCCACCAACTCTTGAGCTGGGCAACTGAAAGTATGTTCCGAGCCTACGATGGGACGAACGAAGCAGAGCGGGAGGATGTTGACCGGCAGTAAAAGACCTTTTATTCCCCCAACTCCTTCACCACCTACATATGATAGCCTGAGGAGAGCTGGAGGAGATACGGGACCGAGGACACCAGAAGAACGAGCATTTCTAGTGAAGGATTTTGTCAGCCGCGCGTACGGACTGGGCAAAGTCGAACAGCCTCTGTGGTTCAGACGACGATTCTCTGTTTACCCAGCCTACAAAGTAACTGCGTGGGAGTGTTCATTCATCAACGCGGACCCAGGCTTCGTCACGCGAGCATTATTTGAACGACACCTACAACAGCTCGGAGGACCCAGCAAACCCGAGTATTGGGAAGAAAGGGCAGCCTACAC